>NNCF01127972.1:536884-554476 GCA_002313205.1 Laupala kohalensis
AAAAAAAAAAGTTAACCTCTCAACTTGTTGAGAAGCGTTTGTGTGATTTTTTTGTCTTTTCTGTGCGGTTGTTTCCTTCATTTCAAATTCTTTCGAATCCATTTTAAATAATTCCTTTCAGTTTCGTCTTCCGTTCGCGTGAATTGCTCTTCTTCTTCTTCATGTTGCACTAAATTCTCTAAGAAGCGACTCAAAATAAGGAGGCGGCATCTTAACACACACGAATTTAAAACAAAAATCGACGTATAATTTCAAAATGATTCGCGCTCCTAAAACAGCAAAAATAGATACACATTTAAATATGAGAGTGCGTTAATTAACACAATCTGTGAATAGTGTTTCAAAAAAGTATTTGTTTTATTGTGCAGTATGGGATGGGTTATATCTTATTATTAAAATGAGAGAAATAGGGCATCGCAGTGAGCGAAAGTATTTTCAAAATATCCGGGAAGGAAAGCGCGCAGTGTCACGGTTTCATGATTTCTTCGCTGCAACCGAAGAGACCGTATTTCTGAAACGTTTTGACAGCTCTCAACCGTATTTCAATTACAGACGTCGCGCCAAGGACACGACTGACCACTCGAGAACAACAACAAAGAGTCATCTTTTATTTTCCACTTGAGGAACTTCTTTATATGCGACGTACAATAAATATACTTTTACGAAAAAGTAATTGAGAAATGAATGTGTCGTTAGTGAGTCATTCCCACGAAAACGAAAAATTTTAATTTTAGCTGAAAACTCTAAAATGTCAGTTCTGAAACAATGCTCGACGAATTAAAACGTAAAAAGCATTTCTCGCTTTTCCTTCGCGTAGAGGCGGATTTTTTTAAATAGAAAGACTCGCTAGACACTTGCCTGGGAGCGGCATCTATTGAAATAATTATTCGCGAATTTAGTGTTATTTAATAGTTACGAATTATCGACAATACTTTCCGAATGATTTACGGCTTGATAATAATACGTACTTGATAAATGACTTTTCTGTGTTTTATTAAATACAATATTTGCTGTCTCTTATACNCTATTTTTTTTATGTTAAAGAAATGTTAAATCGGAAGTGGTGGAATACGTCCCTCGCTTTTGCCTCCGAAGAGATAAAAATCAGTTTATTCTCTCCCACGTGGTCCTACTGCTTTTTTACCATTCACTTTATATTTATAGTATTTATTCAACACCACGGAAACACTTGGTCCGAGAGGAAACATTTGTTCTGTTTTTGGGGAAAACGAAAAAAAAAAATTATGTGT
Source organism: Laupala kohalensis (assembly GCA_002313205.1). Classification (NCBI taxonomy): domain Eukaryota; kingdom Metazoa; phylum Arthropoda; class Insecta; order Orthoptera; family Trigonidiidae; genus Laupala; species Laupala kohalensis. The sequence goes on from NNCF01127972.1 coordinate 538,135, forward strand.
ATTTTAACACTTTACTCTTATGTTAAACTTGTTTACAAAATTTCAAATGTAATATACACATTCGATGCAGAATTTAATAAACTTAAATATAGGTAATTTTTTTAATAATCCGTCATTTGTTAGTTATTTGCGAGAAAACGAAAAAAACTCGAAGCTTTTTAGCGCCCCACCCCCACCCCCATATATTACCCCCTTCTTTTTTTACACTTGTAACAAGAGATTGAAACCGTTTCCCCATTTTTTAACGGTTATTATTAATTAACATTCAACTGCACTTGCTTAATTTTTATATATTTTGAATGAAATATGTAAAAAACACGTGTCGCGCGTCTTCACGTGACGATGTTTTTTAGGTGTTTAATTATCACCTTTATGTATTTCAGAGATGTAACATTATCACTCGCATAATATCACCACCATCATCGAATCTATTTCAGCGACAACTTTGAACTTCTCTTTTTAGAACTCACTCCTCATATCGCATCTATGGCTTTGCCTCGACTTTACGTTGCAACTCTTACAATGAAATTTGAGTTAAATGTTATCTAAATTTGGAAGAAAGAAAATGAGTAATACTGCAATTAAAGTCCATTATTTACATAATCTAATTAAATGAATAAAATACGAGACTTACGACCTTTTTATATCTGGACGAATAGTTTTTAATATTTTCAGATGAAAACTGGCAGAACCTACTCAAACATGTTGTAATATTGTATTGTATTGCATATATACCTGATAGCTCTTCTGTTTCTGTGCGTACATTCAAACTCCCCTCTTGTACATTTTTTATAAATATCATTTCTGATGCGCGACGTTTGTAATAATTAAATCATTCCTCCAAAATTATATACTTATCACGATATATATTATTCCTCCATAAAAGGTCGTAAGTCTTTCATTATTTATTTCATTTTTAATAAGAGAATGAAATTTACGCAAATATAAAATTAGAAAACCAATTGGTATCATTTGACTAGAATATTCTTTTAGAACATTTTAGATGAGAGATTTTATTAATAAATACTTTTTTTCCGCGTGACGCGACACGAACGGTATGGCGTCTTTGTTTTCTCTGGCTCATTCTCATTTCCCCATATGCATACTCTGCGCTGGCAGAGCAAAGAGCAGGCGCTTAAGAAGGAAGGAAGGAAGGAAGGGCCCAGGGCTTTTGGCACGCCATTAGCGCGTCTCTTGTTCTCTTCCCCTTCCGAACACTTCCCACTTCCCACTTCCCACTCTACGCGGCGCGGCGCCTATCGAATGGCTTTTGTGACGATTCTCAGCAGCGGAGGTACAACACAGTAATGGAAAGAGATCAAAGAGATGCCATATTCTTACAACGTTATACGACTGGGATCACTCAAGTAAAAATAAAGTAAAAATGGTGACTTTATTTTACTTTGTCATTTAGTTTGTAATTTAGTGAAACTGTCTTTAGGAATCCTAATTCTGCATGAAATGAATTCTTATCTATAGCGACATTCAATACCATGTACAACAATAATAATAGTAATAATAATAATAATGATGATGATAATAAGAACAACTTGGTAAAGTAGAAAACGTGGTAAAAACTTGGCTATAGAAGTGAGGATTCGAATGTGGGGAGTTAAAAAGGCAGAAGTCAGGTGAGATTCTGTCTTTAGAGGGTTGGGAAGTACAAGAAATTACCCTGCGAAGTACAGCGCCAAGTGATGTAGGGATCCGTGAAGGAGGAACTATGTTATACTCCACAAAGAATGACAATCCAGGAATAAAAGACAAAGATAAAGAAACTTTTCGAAGGAAATATCAAAAACATTTATTAAATATAATAATAATACAGAAATAGAAAAGAGTGGAAGTAAGGAACTGATGTGATTCTTATGTCTTCTTGTCGATGGGTAACTTCTCTTTCGTAAATGAAACCGTTAGTTAATGCACGAACTTTCTCACTCTCAAACGATCATAGACTACGAAAACCAACCCCTTTCTCTCTCCTCTCAGGTGACATCCATTGCTCTGCTGCTTTTGTCAGCTGAATGCGGATTAACCTTCGTTTCTATGACATTCATTCACTTAAAGTTCATTCACTTTGACCGACGCCTTCATCAAGACTCTCCAATCAATTCCTACGAAATGTCTCAGTTCAGATTTAACACAAATTACACGAATAGTGGGCTTAAACAAATTATCAAAATGGGCAATAAACCAACCTACACACTTTTCAATGCGCGTTATCCACATCCTAAGTTCTAGCCAGGCGCTTGTGTCTGAGAATTCCAATACACACCACGAGTTAAGGAATTTAAATTAAAATCGATTTAATCTCTACTTAGCGTTTGCTCTTCTCGTGAAGGATAAAGTTATGTTTCTTTACCTCTAAGACAAATTCAACTTCAGAAGAAGAAGAAAAAAACCCATGCACTTGTGCAATGCAAATACTTTGTTGTTCTCAACGCGGTCATCAACAGGCAGTTTGTAACTGTAGCTCTCTTCGCAATTTCTTTCTTTCTTCATTCATACTCAGTCTAATTCGCTTGATGTTGGTGTAGTCAACACTCTTCCTTCGCCATCGTCCATACGAGTAAGAATCTTTGAACCTCGCTGAACGTTTGAATTTCTGAGAAACTTAAATCCATCGCCAATATCTGCCATCGATTCAATTCAATTCAATTGCTCTTGTGGCGCCGTTCTGTTCCTTCGTCGACGAATATTATTACCCTGTTGTTGTTTGTTGTGTTAATATCCAAAATTGTATTTCTTTACACGCAATAGTCGCTTTAGTGACCACTATTAATATTTATTTGGATATAACTTGAGCTCTTAGAAATTAGCATTTCGTGTTAGGCGGTCATATTGCATAAGTTCCATGACTTGGAGTATAGCGTGTCCTTCTCTTAGCGAATCAGCGGGGGGTCATATCTTCATTCCATGCTGTTCGCTGCCTGTTATTTTGTACAGTGTGCGAGTGCGGCTTCTGTGATTGGGGTGTTATCAGATGCCTCCGCGAACTCTTTGGCTCCGCGCCAGGAATTTTCCCCGCTTGAGTCAAACTACTCTCTCGACTGGAACGAAAGCATCGGTTCCAGATATACTACGCGAATGCTTCTAGTGACGTATTCCTCTCACTATGACGTGTACGTAGAACCCGTTGTGATGGGCGTATTTCGCTGAAACTAAGTAAACACGTTACATGGGCCCTGGGGAAAATATCAGCAATTAAAAAAATAGTTCCAATTTCAGGTGAGAAGGGACCACATTAGAGACAAATTGGAAACATTATTTCTCACACATTTGTTCAATTTGCGTCAATCACGTGTTCAACGGGAGCACAAAGTGTTTGTGCATCGTTTGCAGAAACAAGACGTTTCTGCTTTTGATTCAGGAATGGTTGGTGTGAATGTGATTAATGTTGTTGACGCAAATGGAATGCATATATTGAACAAATGTGTGAGTTAATAAAGTTTTGTGTTACTTCCAATTTATCTCTTATGTGCCCCCTTCTCACTAACTATTTTTTTATTGCAGATTTATTTCCCGTGGTCCATGTAACGTATTTAACAAGTTTCGACGAAATTCGTCCATCAGGACTTGGGGGGTCTACGTAGGTCTAAAAAGGGTAACGTTAACTACTTGTCCGAACGCAGACAAAATCTTAGTGTATGAGTCACTTCATTAGAAATGTTGGCCGGGTACGAGGTCCGATCTGAGCTTTTTGCATGCGATTTGCTTCATTGAATTCGTAAACTAATTCGTATCAACAAAAAGAACAATTCTCGACACATTTGGAGAAGCAAAAAATCTAAAAACGATGATACATTTCTGCCAACTAAAGCAGATTCACTCGCACAAACGCATTTCGCAATGAAAATACAGTTTTATGGTAACACAACTAATTGTGTGGATGCGACGAAAACGAATCAATAAAGTAGAGCTAGTTAGTATTAACATAAAATGTTGTGTTGTGTGTGAACGAATAGGTTCCATATTACTTTGTTTTAGATTATGCAATGAACCACGATATTTTTGAGGGAAGTTGTAAAAGCAATAAAAATCGTTGAACATTATTTGCTGTCAGTGAGGAAGTTTCCCGTTTGAGCGCGTGTGTGTTTGAAGTTGCTGCGTGGCAAATTGCAAATGTTTGAAGTGAATAGTTTCCTCCTCTTATCTGGCCGGGCGTGAGGTCCGTGATTTTCTGCTCAACACGCTGCGCTTCGTCCATCCGCTGCGTTCTCTTCGGCCCACTCTCCCCTTCCGGTGAAAGAAGCACGTTGTTGAAGGTCTGGTAGCTTCTCCTTAAGGTTGTACTAGCGCAGGTAGAGTTAAATCGGCACAAGGAAACAGACTAACATGAACTTATAGTGATTTCAACTTGAAAAACCTACCTCGCCAGTAATTTAAATGAAATAATTGTAATTATAATTGATGATGAAATACATTACGTCTTATGAAAAAAAACCAATTTATTTTAAAAAATGTCCAAATTTTTAATCACGAAAGAATTGGAAGTTTGCTTAGATTTCTAGTAAATTTTCCGTAATATTTTTACATGACTTTTATCTATAGGTCACCTTAGGACATCTGAGACACAAAAGCTATTTAAGACTTTTCCCTTTGAGGTGAGATGATGAGAGTCACTTAGAAACCGTTGCGCTCAGCCGCCATGTTTGTGCTTCATTTCAAACGAGTCAAGCGAGTTCTTGAATATTGTTAGCTGATGGGCACAAATTAAATCGTTTTATCTTGATAATTATTATTCATATTGTTTTACAACACTTAGAATGACGATAAGGAAAACAGTTGTACATTGGAGTGCTGATAACACTTTCATTTTCCTTGTGAAGAACTCGTGGGCGCGCACACAACTGTTTAAAAATTGTTATAACTGATTAATGGATTGAGTATGTGTATTATTTGTGTTAACGGATAATAACTTCATAAAAAATTGAGACATTAGATAATTGGATCTGCGTTTTCAATAACATTTATAGTGACAATAATACACAACATCGAGCACACGTATACATTCTAATGCTTACGAATTACTGTGGATTATTCAGTTCCAAAGAACTAACATTTTACACTGGTTGAGTTTACACTGTTGACGGTGATGATGATTAAGATAGTTACACGTTTACTTAAATTGCAATAACGCTATCTGGAAGACAATTGATGTCACATTTTCTTCACATTAACTGCAGCGACTGTTATAGTCTTCAGGAAAGATGATGTTATAAATTAAAATTCAATTTTTGTCGTATCCTGGGTATCTTACATAATTATTCCCTGAGGTCATTATGTCATTAAGTTGAAACTATCCTCAATGTTATCAGGTCATAAACTTAACTACTGAACTGACGACCGGTCACCATCTTTTGAAAATTAACGAACTTCCTCCGTAGCGTAGCGACCACCATGTTTCCTGTCCATTCATACACCTAACAATGTTCTAGGCGATCCTACAAAAAAATTATTTCCGTCAAAAGTGATTCAAATGTTTGTTTTATTGTTAGATCCAGTGGCGGCGATTAGGGGGCGGGGCGAGGGTGTCAGCCCCCCCCCCATTTTGATTTCATTTTAACCGTTTAAAACGGAATTATTTTAAAAAATTACACCATCCTTGATGTGATCACCAGTTNGAAAATATGATGTAAATGAAAATTGTAAATATGTTTTTGATTCCCAATCGGACTCTGCCCTCGAAGAAGAATCCGGGAGAAAAGCGATTCTGATTTTCAAAGACGTCAACGCATTTGAACGATATATTTGTAGAAACGATTTAGCGACATAACAAACGTGCCTTGGGTGTCGATGTGCATCACAGAATGGCGGTTGAGTTTTAGTAGAACGCTTTGCGATGTTATGCTGCTGCTGTCATAATGAGATAAATAAAAATCTTCCATGTAAATTATATTAATTTGAGACCAGTATTATGTATTAACATTGGTAGTACATTGTTGCATGTAACCATGAACAAAGTGATTCAGTGGGTAGAGCGCGAAAGTAGCAATAAAATCCACTACTCGAACGTGTGCCATCGTGTATAAAGAGGTGTTTCGACAGAGTCCCTGTGTCGTAGGAAATGTTTCAAAAACCGCAGCTTCAGCGCCACCTTTAACCAGGATTTTTTTATGAGGAATGTGAACATAAAATTCATTGATAGGATACAAATGAAAACAATGGTAAAAAAACCGAAGATGTGAAGGTCAGTCCGTGTAGAAAAGAAAAACCAATTTAAATACCGAGGAGTGAAAAGTACTTCCTTAGTAAAAAAACCCTCTTTCTAGAAAAATAACTTATAAGAAAAAAAAATTACTTTCATCGATTTTTCAGTAAATCACATCTTTCTTATCGTATTGTAGATTGTGTGATGTATCGTGACTATCAATCGCAACAAAGGAGCTAAACACATTTTAAAAGTCTCATTTCCTTGAATGAATATTACGCTTTAATTGTTCATTGCTAAAGCAACGCTTCCTTAGGAACCTTCCTTCCTTCCTTCTGTCGATTCGTAGTGAAGCACCACACACACACACAAAATCAACTAATTGATCTACTCATTTAATCTTTTAGTATGGAAATGTTAAAGTTTTTTTAGTCTCTAGACTAGACTATAGTACAATACTCTGGGCTACTAACCTGGAGGTTGATTAAATTAAACTAGAACCCACCAATTGTCCGGTATTTGTTTGACAACCAGATTTCCGTTTTCCAAGTATGGTTATTTTTTCCACCCCCTCGACCATCCACATTGGTTTCTCTATAAGTGTCGTCTAACGCCCGTTTCCTGGTTAATTGTATCTTTAGGATGTTTTACTCCACGCAGATTACCTTCACGGAAAGAACGAACATTCCGGAGACGAGATTCACAGAGACCCTGACTGGAACCGGGGTTTTCAAAAATGGCAGAGTGTACTGGAAGTTGGGGAATTTTCATAGCTTTCATGTATGTCTATAAATCAATTTCGATGATAACATTATGCTCTACGTAGTTTCGATTTCGTACAGTTTTTTTTTCGTTTAACAGAATAATTCTTTATAATTTAAAAACTTCCCATTGATGCGCCCCTGATTTTATTCTTGTCCTTGAAAAATTAAATGTTTCGAAACCTAAAAAATGTTGAATACATATTTTGCATCTTTAATCACAATAAATGTTCTGTCGCACAAAAATTTGAAAATAATCTTGAAAGTAGCGCTTGACTGTACCGAACCGCACATGAATCAACAATTAGATGACCTTAACTTACAACTTGCTTCAGAATTTTCAATTTTTTTCTTCTGAGGTTGGGATGTTTTCTGAAATAATATTTACAGGGATTCAGCTCTGGTAGACTATTCCATTCCTTTATCACATTTACTGTAAAAGGTGTGTAATAGAGAGTGAAACTGTGCTTGGGAATGAAAGGTGTAAAATGACTCTGTTCCTCAAACCATTCAGGTTGTGTGCAAATGAGATACAAACCTTTGCTTCTGCTTCTTCTTGTTCTTCTCGCATGCGTGTGGGTGGGTGGAAGCTGTGGAAGACGTCTCTCGGCTACGGGACCCCGGAACATAAAAATAAACTTTGCTTCGCCGACCTATACTTTTGCTTACAGAAGTGTTTATTAGTGTTTATTCGTTGTCCTCAACGTGGCTATAGGCAGATTGTAACAGCTGCTCTCTGGACGTCCAATTGACTTGATGTTGGTATAGCGCTTGTGCACAGTGCAGCCATCCTGAAAAAGAGTAATGAGATTTATTTACGCCTCGCGTTATGTTGGCAGGACATTCGAATGTCTGAAAACGGAAAACCCACATCGTCAATATGTCGCTCGATGACTCTTGTGCTTTCAGCAACTCGAAAATTAACTTGTATTCCTTTACAGCAAATAGTCGCTTTTGTGTCTACTATTAATATCACTTAAATTCGTAGAAGTTGGCAATTCGTGTTAGGCAGTTGCCGTATTGCATAATTTTCGGTTGCAAAGTTGCATGACTTGGAGTATCCAGAGGGAGGATACGGATAGAATGTGCAGAGTCTGTTTGTTGCCTGGTTTCACTTCCCATCGTCAGCGATATTGGGTAGTTACTGTGTCGTAAGAAAACAATTTTGAAGCACCCTATGTTTATATCTGTGCTTCTCAAAATTGGATTTTGGCCTCCCATTACTTAAATGCTCCAAGTAACGAAATGAACTAATTAAGAGCTTAGAAACGACCGAGGATTTGCTCAGTACTCGGTGGTTCTATAGTCAGACACGCGGCAGAGGAAGACGAAGAGANGGACTTCGGATTCAGCAATTGCGGCAAGGCATTCAAAATAGAGAAATGGGAAATAATCCAAAAACAGTTGTCATTCACGTAGGGACAAATGACATAAGACATCTCAACATGGGAGAGATGTATGACATAACTCTTGCGGCGAAGAAAAAAAATTCGTCAAGTCCAACGTATATCTTAGCAGCGCGCTAATGAAGAGAGGCGAATTTCAAATATTTCGAAGTCATTTGAAACTGTAGCGGAAATGTTGGGCGTTAAGATTGTGGATCCAAATTGCTGGTTACGTACAAAGGCGAGATATTTTTAAGAATTCGGGAAACTTGCGCAAGGGAATGACTAACCATATTGGAGGCGCCGGTGACGCCGGTGACGCGTCGATGACGAAGGAAGCAAGGAAGACACGCGACTGGTGATTCAAGGCCGCTGGTGGGAGAAGGTGGAAGAGGGAACGATGGAAGTTCTGACGGGGGCGACCGTGGAGAGGAGGGAAGAGGGAGAATGCTAGAGAGAGTGACTATAAGGAAATTGAGAGCTTTTCGACGTAGACGATGGGAAAATAAATTTCAATACCACTAATAAGGTAAGAGGGCTTGGTGGAAGTCTTTTGCGGCTGCTGCAGGTGAATTGTAGAAGTATCAGAAATAAAACGTCACAGTTCGACACTTCATTAGACTTTGTACGATCCAAACATATTTATAGGTACAGACGTAAACAGTAATGATGCAGAAATATTTAGATCGGGATATGCAATTTATCGAAGGGACAGAGAAAATAAAATAGGTGGAGGGGTTTTTATTTGTATTAAAAATGTTTTCGACAGCTCTTTAATATTCTCAGATGGTTACCGTGAATTGTTAGGCGTTCAAATTGAAAACAAATTCTGNAACGAAGACTGCGAAAACAAATTAAACATTGTCGCAGTATATAGAGCACCGGATACAGGTATAGGAATACTTGAGAAAATTAAAGAACTCCAGAAGAAGGATGGGGAGGAAAAGTTGACACCGATACAGTTATTAGCGAACGACGTGGTATGGGGAGGGGGGTTAACACAGGAAACACCTGCGCCGACTAGGGGAGAAGCTTTACTGGATGTTTTCCTCGTTAAACCCGATGACTTATTTCTCTCATGCTCGGTAATATCAGGTATAAATGACCACAAAGCAGTTCTACTAGAATTACAATCAATGGGTAACTCACTTGAAACAAAATTCCACAGTGACTAGGAAAATATTTCAATACGGGAAAGCGAACATAAATGCAATTCAAGAATTTTTATATTTTAATTACACTGAGTGGTCGTCAGAAGGGAAGAACTTTGAAGAAATATGGAGAAATTATAAATTGTTAATCACGGACGCAACAAAACCATTCGTTCTAATCAAAACAATTAAATCGAACTCAGATCCAGAGTATTACACCCAAAAAAAATTAGGAAACTTAAAAGAAAAGCAAGAAAGGGTTGGGGCGCAACGCAACTCTACAAAGTAAATTCAAAAGTTTATCTAAAGAATTAAATAAGGAAAAAATATTAGCTCGAAATAAGTTTCTTAGTGGTATTTTAGGCAGGGAAAAGGACGGTAAACAGACGTTTTACCGATATGCCGGAAACCTTAGGGGAAGGAAAGAAGAAGTGCCTTTCTTGAAAGATTCGGAAAATAACAATTCAAAAGTATACAAACCAGAAGAAAAAGCTACTCTATTCGATAAATACTTCGCGTCAATCTTTTGTGATAATTCTGAAGTCACAACGATAGAATGTAACCTAGAATATAATCTCTTTAGAGTCGGCGCGGGTCATGTCAGAAAACGTCTAAGAAACTTAAAGAACAAAACAATCGATAGGGTCAGAAGGGGTTACGACAGACATTTTAGAGTTAGGAGGGGAAGAAGTAGTATCGTATCTAACTCGCAGTTTTGAAGTCTCAATTAATAATACGCAAATACCACAGGACTGGAAGAATGCTATCATAGTTCCGATACACAAATCAGGTAGTAAAACTTCAGTATCAAATTACAGACCTGTGAGCTTAACATCGGTTGTGTGTCAGATAATGGGACACTTAATAGCAAATTATTTCAGAGAAGAGTTGAGTAAAACGGCGCGATTGCATGACAAACAACACGGGTTCCGACCAGGGTACTCGTGCGAAAGCCAAATAATATCGTTATGTCAGGACATCGCAGATACGTCAGACAAGGGACAGAGCATAGATGCAGTCGTCATAGATTTTTCAAAAGCGTTTGATTTAGTACCTCATAATGTATTAATTCAGAAAATATCAAATACTCGCATAGATAGAAGGGTAGTAGAGTGGATACGTGAGTTTCTACATAATCGGAAGCAAAGGATTACGGTTTCGGGAATATTTTCGGAAGAAGTAGAAGTCACATCAGGGGTGGCACAAGGCAGCGTTCTCGGATCTTTACTGTTTATAGCATTTATCAACGACCTTCCTTAGAAAATAAGTTCAAATATTAGATTATTCGCGGATGACTGTATAATTCACCGAACAATAAACAACTCGGAAGACAGGATAACATTGCAACTAGACCTCGATGAAATCCACAAATGGGTAACTATAAATCGAATGAAAATAAATTCAAAGAAGAGTAAAGCTATATGTTCCACTCGTACCCGCTTAAGGCAAAATTGGTCCTATGAAATCAGTTCACATCCAATAACGGAAGTAAATTCATGCAGATATTTGGGTATCATGTTTAAGAAGAACTTGGAGTGGTCTGATCAGGTTAACAGCGTTGCACGAAAAGCTTCGAAGTCTCTAAATTTAATTAAACGTATTTTAAAGAAAGGCAATAATCCGACAACAAAAGAGTTGGCGTACACAACCCTTGTTAGACCTCTACTGGAATATGCATCGGCAGGATGGGATCCTTATAGAAAATATCAAATAGAAGAATTAGAAAAAATTCAGAAAAATTCGATTAAATTCATAAACAAGGGTAGTAATGCGAATAATTATATAAAAATAGAACCTCTCCAAATTCGTAGAAAAAGAGCGCGACTGGGATGTTTGTTCAGTTCACTTAAAAACGAACCAGCGGGGCGGGAAGTCAAAGAGCCAATGTTAGAAAAACCGACTAGATTGGGTTAAAGGCAAGATTCAAAATTTACTTTTTCAAAATTCGTGAAAGGAAACAAGAAACAGGGGTAGGAAAACACTCGTTCCTCAATAAATGAATCAGGGAGTGGAACAATTTGCCTGCGGATGTCGTGGGAGCGCTATCGGGCTCAGCAACCTCTCTTAAATTCAAAAACGTTCTAGGAAAAGGGGAATAGACAAATTAAAAGGATTATTTAGATGTTTCAGGGAAAAATATTTTTACATTTAATACTTTATTATTAGTTGAATCATATAGTTTAATAATTTATTTACCAATTTTTTATTTCAGTGCTCTGTGATACGTATTTTTGTATTTTTTGTATTGTATTTTCGTATATACTGCCACCGTGTAAAATCTGCCCAATTGCAGTAAATAATTATATTATTATAAAAATGTATAATTTAATAAAATAATGATAATGTCTTCAAATCACGAAAAGTTATATTCCTACATTAAAAAACGGTACAAACAAATTTATTTCATTTTACGAAAAGACAGAATTATATTTGTTCCCCTTCCATACTTGTATTACGTAGATCTGGAGAAAATGGCTGAAAATATAATATTCCGTTAATAGAGTGAATTGACTTCTAAGTTATATTAAAAACTGAATAAATAATATACTATAATGAGTGTTCATTAGCTTACATTATTGTTAAATTAACAAGTTTATTAAGCGAAGGAGATACAAAAAAATTAAATTTATAGTTGGTAAGACATTTGTGAATGTGATTTTTAGCTAGGTAAATTACGATTAATTATATTTCGTGAATGAAATTTGAGATTGGCCAGACTCACTGTAGAAATAGAGAGTGAGCATAATTCCTTCGCAAATATCAGGAAGTGGAGTGTGGAGTGAGTATATATGAAATTGGTTTTACTGATATGGAAGTGGAAAAACTCGAGATAAGACAATCTAATATGGTGAGGACTCTTCTGACAGCAGTTCATCACTCATCTCTCTATCGCGTGAGAAACGTTGAGCCAAGACTAGCATGGTCATATTATCCTATGAAAATTAATTTATTTTAAACTTTGTATTTGTACTATGCTTCTTTATGATCTGAAAATTTATTTATTTATTTAATGCCTTTTGGCGAAAGGAGGTTCAGCAGTCATGAGGCCTACAGGCTCTTCCACCTAACCGTTGGACTTGGATAAAAGGGAATTGGGAAGGAGAGATGTTGGGTTGCCGGGGAACTTCCGATACCGAACCGACATTTGTCTGCTGGAGTAGATGAGGGAAACCCCAGCTGAAAACCTCACCTAGTTCGGCCGAAGAAGTAGGGTTCGAACCCACCACACTCTCTACCGCTCAGCCAATGGGATCGTGCAAGCGGAGACGCTACCTCAAGTATGTGGATGTGCAAAGTGGTGTATGGGAAGAGCAGGTTCATGTTTAGATTCGTAAGAGACTAATGTAGTCGGAAATAATTACCTATTACTTATCAACAGTCTGTAAGTATTTTGTTTTGTTGACTGAGAAGGACGGTGTCGGAGGACGCAAGAGCGGGATAATACAGAGAGCAAGGAGGGAAGAAGATCTGGCTGTCCAACAAATTAAGATCGAAATATCTAATGTCTGTGCAAAATCTGTCCTGCTTTGCGACTGTGAAACGGGGCTAGTCAACTCAGAAATAAAAATATAACTTCAGGTTTAATAAATCGATGTGAAAGAGACATCTTAAACGCGCCATTTTCAATCGACACACTGATCTCAATTAACAAAAATTGCGAGGGGAGTTTTGTTGGATGAGAGACAATTTCAGATGAAGGACCGTCGATGTGGAGGACGAGGAGGAGGCAAACGAAAGGAAGATTTTCAAATGTACAAGAGTAATGAAACTGCAGTGGCGAATTTTGTATTAGTTTGTAACAAAATTAAGTGATTAAAAACAAAATTATTATTTTTTTACATTTAGTATTCGTACCTAGTTAAATAAAGTATTTGGGATATTTTCAGTTAATGTTACGTTGTTGAGGTTACGTCATTTCAACTTCCCACGTAATGTTTGAGCCATCGTAAATTAGCAACAAAAGAAATGTTTTTTTTTCATGTTTAACACATGGTAGATGATTTTTCCGTCAATCATTCAGAACGGAAAAGAGTGAAATGACTAGTATAAATTGAAGGAACTATGGTTTTGATTTTTTTAAAAATTTGTTTCTAACTGTACGCAACCTTGTATACTTTATCTTTGTAGCCCTGCATCTCCTGGTCCGGGTTTTCCCCCGCTTATCCTCCAGGTTGTGGTGTTGTTTTTTTCAATACACAGGAATGTCATTTGATACTGTCGTTATTATTAATCTACAATTTTGACTGCACATTATACCTGTGATTCTGGAATAAAAAATTGATAATAAACAGAGTGTATATTAAGAATTTTAAAAAAGTATTGAATCCCCCCCCCCAACTGCAGCCCTTAGACGCTTGATCGGAATTGATGTGATGGTCCCTTTCGCCTGTTTCCGGAGAGTAACTTGTTTTTTTTAATCCCCCACGTGGTCGCATGCAGTTTGCAATAAATTTCCTTTCTTGACAATAAAGGTTATTGATGAACTCCAACATGAGTGAGTGGTTCCATTGTAAGGAGGAAGCGGCCACCATAGAGGGAAGGGTTACGCGGCGGCGAGGCTCAGATAGAAGGACTGATATGACGACGACATCAGCGGCAGTGGACTGGAGGCTAATAGAGCTGCTGCAAAAGCAGCGTCTGAGATTGGACGGATATGAACATTAAAGGGGCGCAATGACTGCTGACCTCCTGCTTTCATTTAACTCTCAGATTAACTAACGCATTGCACGCTCCAGATTTAAAGTAGAATGATTGTTCTTTGTTTTTTCACGTTTGCCACGGAATCGGTCTAATAACATTTTGACATTTACATAACCAAAATATATTATAAGTTTTAAGTTACGTGATATCTTACGGTATATATTTCGAAATATTTAAGTAAGAATCCGGATGCCAACAGTAAAATTTGTGCCCCCAGGGGGCTTCAATCTAGTAAGTACGTGTTTGGCGAACACGGGGCCCCGAGCTGAGTTTGGCTTTGCTTCCACTTACTTGTGCCATGCTCCTTCCTTTCTCTTTCCTGACCTCCCTTGGTCACCTCTTGCTCTTTTCGATCCCAACGCTATTAGAGCTAGAGTATCTTTCATTTTCCCCTTCTTCTTCTCCTCTTTCTTCTTTCCCCCGCAGGGAGCTCAGTTTCGAGTGAGTATGGGCTTGGCAAACCCACGGTTCCGAGCTGGGGACTGGTATTGCGCCATCAGTCCTCGGACACCGTAAGCTTTGGACATGCTTCAGCGACCACCATTGGCGCGATGGTGGAAAGTTGCATGTTTTGAAGGTCGGAGATCTTGCCTTCATTGGCCGGGTCGCAAGGAAGGATTAAACCTCTATAAAAAACCCGGATTGCAGGGTTTATTTGGAACGCTGAAATCAATCAAAAGGTTGCGTAATGGGTCAATGCTGTTGGAAACCAACACCAACAAGCAAGCGTTGGCACTTCTAAAATGTAACTTGTTGGGAGAGTTCCCTGTGAAGTGCGAGCTCCATGCTGCGCTTAATCGCAGCAAGGGGGTCGTAAGTTGCAGTGACATTATTGATATGGCAACAGAAGAACTTGTTGCAGAATGGGAGGCTGACCACGTAGTTGAGGTCAGTCAGATCATGAGGAAGGTAAATGGTGTTCTGGAGAAGACCAGTTCCTTCATCGTGACATTTGACTGTCCTAAATTAGCAAAGGAACTGAAGGCTGGATGGCTGAACCTGCCGGTCCGTACCTTTATACCAAATCCTCTGCGCTGTTATAAGTGTCAGAGGTTTGGACACGCGACAACATCGTGGAAGGGACGTGATACCTGTGGAAAGTGCTGAAAGGAGGTACACGAACCCGGCGTCTCATGCCCAGGGCCTGCAAAGTGCATTAATTGCACAGGCAGTCACCCGGTATGGAGCAGGGAGAATGTCGCCTTTCTCGAAGAAAAGAAAGTGCAGGAAATTAAAACAACGGAGAAGATCCCGTACGGTGAAGCGCGGAAGAAATACAGGGCTTTATACCCTGTATTTTCTACCAGTTACTCCACCGCTGCCAAGACTCCAAAGCAGATGAAGACCGCATCTGTTCAGGCCGATTTCACTGACGTGTCTACGACAACGTCGTGCACATGTCAGTGCAAATGCGGAAAGAAAAATGACTCCGCCCTTCCCGAGAGAACTAAAACAACACCAACTTGGTCCTCTTGTCGGTCCGCCATTCGGGCAAGACGGAGCATTGCGGAGATTTAAGGCTAGTCCATCTACTACAAAATTAACAAGTAGTACTAAACCTGCAACAAAGACGCAAACAAAGACAAAGTCTGGTTCTAGGGCTAAACCCCTGAACCCTGTACACATTTTGAAATAAAGTACAACACCAAGCAAAAAATCGCACAGACTTAAAAAGAACGTCTCTGTGCTTTCTTCCTCGGAGTCAGAACGTGTATTGTCCGACGGTGACGCGGAAATACACATTCACGAACCTGACGTCACAGGCTCCAAACATTAATGGCTTCCATACTTCAGTGGAACCTTAATGGCTATAGAACTCAACGTGAAGAGTTACAACTCTTAGCGCGTCGTAATCCGATCTGTATTTCCCTACAAGAGACACACCTTTCGCCAGAACACTCTCCCTCTCTGCGAGGATACAGCAGCTTCAGATATGACGACCCCACGGGAGATCGAGCAAGAGGTGGAGTTGCCGTGTTTGTTAGAAACACCATCCTCTGCTCGCCTGTTCTCCTACAAACACACATCCAGGCTATAGCAGTCAAAATTCACAGTGTACCATCTATGACCGTGTGTTCTATATATCTTCCTCCGACACGAGATTTTTCGGAGACCTCCCTCAGAGATTTAATTCATCAGCTCCCTCGACCATTCCTCCTCCTCGGAGATTTCAACGCCCACAGTGTACTGTGG
>NNCF01127972.1:572967-583639 GCA_002313205.1 Laupala kohalensis
TGGAAACACACACACCTTAATATGTCGTTCATTTCCCACTCTTGAGAATGCCATCAAACTCGTATTCTGCCTCATCAGCAATAACATAAGGAACATTGATGATCTAACGGAGATAATTCAACCAGAACCAAAACATTCCGTTGGAAGTGCAATAAAAAGGTCACCCACTTACGATTTCTACCAAAAAACAAAATAAAAAATTCTCATGTGCTTATGTAACTTCACAAGATAAAATTTCATTCTTTTTCACATTTTTTTTTCAACCTATGTATGGACTCCCCTACTCCGTCCTTATTAAAAGTGTGCAGTTATCTTTGAAACTAACGTTTTCCATCATATCCATTGATTGGAGTAGATCTGAGGCGCGTCCGTAAAGAAGGATACCCGGGGGTACCATCCACTTTGGCCGTTCTGCTAACAAGCTGCTCCACTGCTTCATTGCTTCAGACTTTTACTCAACATATTTCACGTAAACTCGAAAACGTTTGCGCTGTGTTCCACCTGAACCTAAAGCAGGAATGGCGTTATACGCATTCAGTGGACGAAAGTGTTAATATATGGAAATAAAATATTCGATGCAAGATGAAATAACTAGTATTTTTGTTGGGGGCGGGGCGGTACATGCTCCGTCCTAGAGTGGATGTAAGTCGATATTTCTCTCCAGGGTAACTTCATACAGAGCCATGGACTTTCACTTCTCTCACGGA
The DNA here is from genome assembly GCA_002313205.1 of Laupala kohalensis. Taxonomy (NCBI): domain Eukaryota; kingdom Metazoa; phylum Arthropoda; class Insecta; order Orthoptera; family Trigonidiidae; genus Laupala; species Laupala kohalensis. Next base: position 573,675 of record NNCF01127972.1, read on the forward strand.
AAGTTGGAAATAACCTGTTTCAATTTGTATATTTGCACGCGTGTAATTTCTAAACTAGATTCCACAAACTCTTTTGTGCAGCTTTAGAATATATTCAAAGATAAACTAATATCAGGTTTGTGGTAAAAGAAAAGACAAACTTTTGAACAAATGTTTATTCTCTTTGACTACATTTAGGATGTGGGATACATCTCGAGTCCCGTTGCTAGAAATTTCTTTTAGGGTCTACACTATCCAAAATTTGTGTTTACTTACGAGTTGTCTTTATATTTCATCTTCTTTAACTGTTTGTTACCAGTGGTATAATGATTAAGTAACGATTAATTATTTTCAGTTTGTAAAAGAAGAATGTAAGGGAGTTGGGATACTCTTAGCAGCAACTAAGAACGTGTATAAAATGTAGACGAATGTTATATTCCACAATTTTTTAATAATTCTCATTGCGTTATGGTGGTACATTTGGTTTTAACTTAAATAAGAATATTTTTCGATTCTAATGTTTTGATTCCACTCTATCAAAGGAAATAAATGTTGAAGGGTAGAGGGTGTGTTACGGTTTTGAGATAAGGGAAAAGTCTCGTCTAACGCCAATATGATATTCCGTCCCTCGCTACTCAGCAGAGATGCTTTCTAGTAGACTGAAGAATGCGTTTTAAGTTATACCTCATTTGCTAAGGTAATAATTTATATCTCTGGGGCTTCTAATTTGGTTATAATAAATAAATAAATTTATTTTCAAAAAGCCTTACAAACTGCAATGTATGACCACGTGGAGGACAATAAACTAATTTCCTCTCCGGAAGCAAGCGAGGGACGTATTCCATCGATTCCGATCAAGGGCAATTCCTAAGGCAGAGGCTAAGGACTTAACCTTTCAACACTTTACTCTTAAGATAACAATAAAAATAGTTCCGTACTTGTTATAATATTAACAGAATAGCAACAAATTTATAATAAATAAGATACAAAACAGTTTTTTCGTATTATCAAACTATAGATTATTGGGAAAATACCGTGATTATTGAAATAACTCTACTTTTGAGATTTTCTTATACCAAAGGAGCGGGGCGCAGAGAGCGGGGATAAAAAAAATCCGCCTGTATTTATTGCATACCATTTTTTTTAATGAACAAGGATTTACCAGCTGCAGTTGCAAAAGTCTTCTGTTAGGCATTGCGTTCTTGCATACTACTCGTAGAAACCTGTCTTATTGGCATCTGAAGGTCTACTGCGTCGTCGTTCCGAACCCAAGGGAACCAGTCACATGCGTTCTCTAGACACGACGCATGCAATGGCACAAGCTGCTCTTCTCCATCGCTATATTCTAACGACGTCTGTAGAATTATTGTAATTACAAGTCTTTTCACGACGTATCGACCTCCGATGAGAAGAGATGGCCCCTCGGTGGGGTTCGGAACGCGCTGTGGAGTCTGTGTAACAGATAACACATCGGTTTGTGTAATAAGTAACTTATTTTATTATCCACCACGTGATCATACATTGCAGTTTGCGACTGCTTTTTTCACAACAAAGTTTCTGTTTGTTTCCTTATATTTATAAGGTCGTTAAATGTAATAATGACAACAAAACTGAATTCGCGTGGCAACTTCTTTTAATTATCCACATTTGTTTTCTTGAATTTTAAGAACCCTTCCGAGAAAAGCGAGGGTGACGCCGGAATAATTTTCGATGAGGGAGGGGGTGCCTTCCAAAATGTCATTTGATTACATAACCTCTGTTACGTAAGTTATATCAAAAAATAGTGAAACTGATTGAATATCGCTTTAATGTTAATGATTCTTCACGCAAAGTAACTTAAGAATGAAATGTAAGAAAGTTTTTAATTTTAACAATGAAGTAAATCGCGCTGAAAGAAGAAAAAAGTTATAACAAAAAGCTAAAAAAAAGTCAATTTACTAAAATATTAAAATTTCTGCCTCTTTCTGAACTGTTTATAGAAATAGAAAATGGTTAATTGATAAATATTTTAAGTGTCATGCTTCCACTTCAGTGTGCCTTAACTGAAATACATGTATTAATATAGGGGAGAGGGGGGATCGTCCATCCGGCAAACAGCCATTTTCCAACCCCCACCTTCAGTCCCCAACATGTTCTACAAAGATGATTCTTCCCCAGTAGTAAACGTTTCACCCCACAAAAAGGTACAATATGTTTGTAATTTGTTGAAATATTTGTTACATTTAAACATTAGGTTAACGGTTGTTTAAAAACATTGCAATATTCTATTTAATTTGTTTAAAAATTTCTTACATATAATGATATTTGATTATTGTAATTTTCGAGATCTTGAATGTCTAAGCTCGATGACCGCCACCCCCACCCCAGAGCCTATCTTAATTTTGTGGACGACTCGTTTGCTTATACTTTACATTCATTGTTTGATCTCCGGTTCAAATATATATTAAAATTATTACGATTGGACATTTTTAGAATAAATATCCATATTGGTAAAAAGAAAAATTAAATACAAAAGCCTCTTGGGGTAAGAAAAGTAGTCTTGTTTGTTTTTCCTTTTTTGCTTTTGAGAAAATTCAACTCTTAAGAAAGAAAAGAAAACGAATACCGTGTTAATATGAATGGCGAATGGTTTAATGAATATTTTAGTCCTCAACGTGCTTCTCCAGAGACATTTTGTAACAGCTGCTCTCTTCACAACAAATTATTTCTTTTGTTGTTGTTGTGAGTCTAAGCGATTTCATGTTTGTGCAGAGTTGTTGCTCCGCCATCGTCCACGAGAGTAAAGATAAGTGTAGCTCTCGGTATGTTTGCAGAAGATTCGGAGTATCCTGAAAACTTAAATCCATCGCCAACTTCGGCCTTCAATTCGATTGGCTCTTGTGGCGATGATCAGGTCCTCCTCCTCCTGCTGCTGCTGCTGCTGCATCGAGCGAAGTGTGGAACGAATGCGACCACATTTAATGTTTATTCGGATATAATTTGAATTCGTAGTAGTAAACTTGTGAGTGTACAACTGTCTGTCAGTCGACCTCGCACTGAAGGAAAATACTTAAGAAAATACTTAAGTAATCTCGAATATCGCTTCCTGCGCGATAAGAGCTATTTCCTGCAATTCTTTCCTTCTCTTTTCCTTCAGTACACGATGTGTAATTGAAGTGTTCACTCGCTCTACGCGCGACGCTTCCGAATCGAAGTGTTTTCTTTCGGTTGATGATCCTCTCTTCACCGACCGACGAGGAGAGAAGCGCACTGCAGAGGATATTCTTCTTTCTTCGCGAATGACGGCCGGTAGTAAAGAGGTGAGAGATCAGAAAACGATTTAGAATGAGCTTGATTCTCATCACATTGTGAATTCATCGGTTCCATAATCACTCGATTTAGAAGTATAGGTGGATTTTTAAAATAATTACTATGTCTTCATCTTGAGTATTAATTTTTGAAATTTACTTTAGGATGAAAATAGTTTTTATTTTTCTTAACTAATTCCATTCGCAATCAAAGTTTACATGGACATGAAAATTTAAAATATCGAAAAGGCTCGGCACATCGTTTTTTTTAAGTGTATGAGATTACACGGAAGTCATCGAAGACTAGTCTTCTATTATATACTCGTTGTATATGTTGTAGGTGTCAGTCACCATTTGTAACATCATCCTATTTCGGGGGCGTTTTATCAAAAACATGTTGTTACAGACAATAGTTCGTCTGATTAATTATTCAATAAAACAAATTCATCATTTGGTTTAACACAACGTTCATCGTGAGAATTTTAGAGCTGATGGTGACGTTTGTGTCTGAACTGTGTTAAACAAACAAAAAGGCTGGAAATGATGACATTATTTTATTTAAACACGTGTTCTGGCAAAACATTGTGCCGCAACCGTTTTAATTTTTGCTTCCAGTTTTACAGGAACGAAGGAATGTTAAAATAAGCAAATTAGGATAACGATATGTCACGTCGACAAATGAAAACTGAATCCCCCGTTTGAAGTTTTAACCAATACAATACAATACAATACAATACAATACAATACAATACAATACAATACAATACAATACAATACAATACAATACAATACAATACAATACAATACGGTGATACAATATAAAATCAAAAGAAAAAAAATCATAAATTAAGAGCCGCGATCTATGCGTTAATATTTCGGAAATTTCTTAATTCACCAAAAGATAATTCGAATAAAACTTTTCCAGTTGAAACTGTGATCTGTATTTTACATTGAAAGTACATTTCCTGGTTCTCAAAAAAAAATTGGGTTCAAAAAGTTGATTTTAGGTCCTGGAGTAAATTTTTAATGAAATGTTGAAATACTACGTTGGAATTTTCGTTTGGGGAGCTTTCGTGAGTGTTAATGAAAAATAGTTGTACAGGAGTATCAGTCAAATATATTGGTCGAAATTATAGATTTATTATCCGTTATGATATTGGGAAGATTTGTTAATCATATGAAATGAGTCAAATTTTTGTGTGGAATAGTCTGAAAATTGTTGGGATTCCATTATCTGTAAAGTGCCCCCAAGGCATTGTACTATCCAATGACAATCGTCAATTTCTATGCTTTCATAAAATAAGGGGGAGAAGTGTTATTTGTGTGGTTTTTTTTCTTTTTCATTTGCAAACATTCAGAAGGTAGTTAGTGTCAATAATTGTGTGAATGAGTTGGCGACTGGTGAAGAGACGCTTCTCTGTAAATGCGTTTGATGAACCCAGAAAATGTGTTAAGGAAAGAAGGCAGCTACCTTCACTCTATTATTGTTTCAATGGTACATTTTTTATAATTTAATGTATAATTAAAACAAAGAAAAATGTCTGTACGGTTGTTCAAAATCACTAAGTTGGAATTAAAAATTGTTTTCTTACGAGTTAACTGTACTGACACATTCTCTAACCTAATTCAACGGTACATGAAGAATGTTAGAACATTTAATTGTATTAACATTAAAATTATATCCAAATGAATATTAATAGTTCTCACAAAAGCGACTATTGTCTGTAAAGAAATACAATTTGATAACACAACTAACTTCGCTTCAGTGCAGAGAGAACAACTGGTGTGAGAGGTTGGCGATGAATTTAAGTTTTCGAATCTCCTGCCAACATAATCTGCTACGAACTACAAATGTCATTACTTTTAACGGACAATGGCGAAATAAAAGCGTTGACTACATTGTTGTAACAAACTCTGTACCAACAAGCCAGTAAGACTGACAAAAATTAATTAGTTAATAATTTATTGGGAAGAGAGCTGTTGCAAACTGTCTATGGCTATTGAAATTACTGATTGAGGAGAATTAAGTTATTTACTTTGACTGATTTACAAGAAAGTAATGAACAAGTTACATTTTCCCGAAGCGAAGAAACAGAACTGTGGGTGCGTAAGGAGCGCATCTTCCGCTGCACGTTCGTTTAAAGGAAAAAGTGAAAAGTTATTTATATTTTCTCTCTCTTAAATGACTAATCGATATGAAAGAGAAAGAAGAATGAAGTTCGATATCCTCTATCGCGTGCTTACGAGGTTGTTTGTTGCACGTCCTCTAAGACCTTCGTTCGCGCCCTGTCATCACGCGTTCCGCTCGAGTCGCTTTCGTGACTTTGGGACTTTGCTTCTTTCTCCAGTGACCTACATACGACCTGCATACGACCCGATCGGAATCGCTGTTCGCTACGCGTGCGTTGTATCGATTCCCTAATTATATCGACTTTTATCTCGCTTCCGTGAGTTAAGATGGGAGCAGCATGTGAAGGACTCAGATGTATAATAGTTTGCTTTCTTATGGTCATAAAACACAACAATATTAATATTAATAACGATGAAAAAAACGTGACTTAATTTCTATCGATTGTAGAAATAATATTCAGGATCTTTTGATTGACTCGTTTGAACCGAAGCGAAAATAAAAAGCGCAGCGAAGGGTTTCCATCTCACCTCCAAGGAATAAGTCTTAAAATATCTTTACGTAACGACGGTAGTCGGACAAATAAAAGAGATGTAAAAAATACTACGAAGGAAATTGTAAAATGTATTTTCTCCGTAAGATGCACCATCAATTATAATTGCAATTATTTCATTTAAATGACCGGTGAGGTATGTTTTTCTAACGTTGAAATCACAATAAGTACAAATGTAATTCTGTTTACTCTTTTGCCGATTTAAGATATTTTAGTGTTTTAATTAGAAGTACGTGAAAGACGCGCTGCGTTTCTTGCAACTGTTGCGAAGGTTGCGTTGAGAGAGAGATCGCAGCTAATTGTACCCTTCCCCACAACTGCGATGTTTGTTTTGTTGTTGGAAGAACGCACGTGTGCTAGTTTACGTTCACTGGTTGATTTCATTACGAGCAGCGTATGAGCAGATCGGTTGAGAGATTATGAGCTCTTATACTTACGTTACGCTTCCATTACAGCTATGTGCGAAAGAATTCGAGCGACCAACAACAGTTTATCATAACTCTGTAATTATGGACGTGCTCGTAACTTTCATTATGTTGATATCGGAGAAATTTTTGAAAACATGTTATTATGGGGAACCTCGCTTTCAATCACGCACAACCTCCATCAGAATCGTGGAACTGGAGATGTGGATCTAAATTCCTCCGAGAACAAAAACTGTGTAATGCATACATGCTTAGGTTTTCATGGCTTCTTTTAACAATGTTTTACCTACAACTGCTATTTTTTTAAAAAATATTTCTCTGGAAGATTCAAAAAGGTATTTCGATCGCAATAAAAAGTTTTAGCATTCTATGAGACATTTATCAAAGAAGACTTTATTTAAAACAACTCACACATACCATAAAATATGAAGTTAATCGTAACATTTCTATAATTCCGTTTCATTAAATATATTTAAACGCAATTTTTCGTTCGTTCTATTTCCGAGAGTTTATTCTGCAAGTACTCTTACATTGTTTCTATGAACTTGTCTGTCCGGGACAAACCGCGTCTTAGTAGATACAACTACCAACGTTTCGGCCATCGTGCATTCTTCAGGGCAATGTCCGAGTCGTACTACCAAGACGAGGACAGACAAGTTCACACTGACTCCGTTTATTGATTGTTTCTAGTTTGTTCGTATCATTACTATATTTTACTAAAGGTTAATGAATTATTGAGCACAAACGTGTTAACTATTTGTTGTTGTTTTTTTAATTTAATAGTAATTACGTTTCTGAGCGTCATTTTGAGATTGCAACGCCGTCACGTTTTTCTTCAAGTTTTCTGCGCTTCGCTTCGTCTTTTTAAGGGTTTTACGGATTTTTCATTATTTACTGTGCTACGTGAAAATCCGTGGCTTTGCTTAAGAAAATTTTTGGATATCTGAATAGTTTTTCCTTCTCGTAATTAATTGATTTCCAAGTTGTGTGTCGTACTGTGTGAAACATGCACCTATGATTTTTTTCGCGTTCTTTGTTAAAAAATATTATTAATGTGTTTTCTTTCCAATCATTCCCCTACTATGAATATTTATAAAAGTATTTGGTAACAAACATATGTATCATTTATAAATATATTATGCAAAAATCAATGGTACAATGTGACAAAATTATTTTTATATGAGACAGTTCATCTTAATTGATTTCATTTCCATACGAAATACTTTGAGCATCATACAAATACAAATCGCATTCCGACTCCTTTGGTTTCATCTCCGGTTCTTCGTTTCGGGTGATAGAGACGGATGTAACATTTACGATTCATAAACAATATTTTCCAAATAATTAATAGATCGGTAGAAATACGTACTTGTGTTTTCTTAAATATAAATTTGTAGGTTTTCTGTTGATATTATAACACTAACTTTTTATTCTTATCTTAGGAGTAAAGTGTTGAAATGTTAAATCCTTTGTCTCTCTGCTATTGCGCCCTTGATCGGAATTGATGGGATGGTCCCTTGCTTCCTTCCGGAGAGTAAATTAGATTGTCGTCCACTTGGTCATACAAAGTTTATAAATACTTTTTTGAGAAAAAATTATTTATTTATAAAGAAAATGTTTATTTAATGCAAGTAAATGACATAACGTCTCCATTGTAAACATATAAAATGATTGTCTGAATTATTAAACTGAATTTTATTCCATGGAGAATGGAGTAACCTTTCACATAACCTTTGGATTTCTGAAACTGCAATGAAGAGATTCTGGTATTTTAGAAGATTGCCGTAGAATTTTTTTGTTCTATCGTTGTGAATGAACCTGGAAGCACGCAAATCCGTATCTCGGTAACCAGCAAATGGCAAAAAGGCAAAAGAGAACTCCTGCTCCCCCCACCCCTCGTGTTGGAGAGGGGGCAGAGGGGGCAGGAGGGTGATGAAGACTCAACTAACGAACGGTTGCCGTGCGATTTATGGCTTCGATAACGAAACACCTCTCTAGCTTCTTTGACTTTTCCTTTCGTGGTGAGAATAAATGTTCACCTGACCTGACCTGACCTGACCTGACCTGACCTGGCTCCACCACCGTCAAGGCGCTATCTCGCACTTGGTCAACGACAAGAATTATTATCGTGTCTTGTTTCGAAAATCCCTACCTCTTACAAACCGAAATATATTAGCAAAAACTAATTAAAGTTAAATTAGCAAAAAAATGTTATAAACGTTTCATTATACTACAATTAACGTCCGTTATATATCCTAATTAAATAAATAATGAAAGACACGCGACCTTTTGTGGATGAACAGTATTTTTTAGTGATAAAAAGCCCTCAACGTTTCGTTATCTGACGACGCCTTCAAAAACGAGTCTCAGTTTTCATCACAAAAAGTGTTTGTTTGCACCAACTGTTGTGTTCGCGCGTAAAATAGGTAGTCGGTCTTTCATCCTCTCATTCTCTCTACTAAGAAGATTCTACTAAAAGATGATTTTTGAAGATATTTCGATTGATCAATTGTTATTAATGAATCGATTAATCCCATAATCGAGTTTCAAAGTAATTTTAATTGAACATTAAAACTATTGTTTTATGGTGAATATCAATAGTATTAAAATAATGAAAATAATGTTTGTGCAGTATGAATATCTTCGAAGTTACCAAGAGGGTTGAGAAAGCCAATAATTACGAAGTAAAAACAACGTTTTTGAGAATTGGAGAGAATTCATTCAAGAAGTAGGATGTAAACATAATCTTATTCATTTCGCTATCCAGATAAACCAGGGCAATTGTCTTAAAATATTTGTAAGTTGTTAAATGTTCTAGAATAATCCCAATATTTATGACTGTTCAAAATACGTCGTCTAGCGTCAATCGAACATTTATTCTCTAATATTAATGCAGTGACAATATTTGAGAACAGAATTATGACGTTTTGTCCAAGGAAACGAAATAATAAGATAGCAATGTAATATTGCTGGGTGGACATAGGAGAGAAAAGGTTGAAAAAACTCGTAGATTAGTAAGGAATGGAGATAGTATCCCGATGTCAATCTTCCTTTCTATTAGAGGTCATGTCGTGAAGGTAGAATGAGGGTAGAATTAGTGAACTGCTAGCGATGTATAGCACATAGCAATTGGAACCGCGTGGGTGGAAGGTCGTTCATTGGTTCATTCGTTGATTCCTTGTTTCGTTCTCTTCGACAGTTGAAAGACGCGGCACGCAACACAGTTGCCTATAGCAACGGAGTTGCCAACATACCGTTTCCCATCGCTTTTTGTGTATCTGAATCCAAATAGTGGGAACCGATGTGACGTCATTTTCATTCTCATAATGAGGGGTAGAACTGTGGAAAGGTGTGTTTTCGCACTGGTTAATGGTGGTATGAAATTATGTACAATAGAATTGTATAAAATGTACATTCTCTTATGTGTGTCTGCCAGATGTTGTAGCCAGATTAGAGTTCTTTAATATTTCTTTAACATGGGATAATTATTTCTTTGAATAGTGAGTCAGATTTAAACATTCTCAGTATTAAAAGTTGAATGTTTTCGCTACGGAAAGTTTATAACCCTTTTTGTTTTTATGTATTTGTAAGAT
>NNCF01127972.1:583754-594782 GCA_002313205.1 Laupala kohalensis
CTCTCTCTCTCTCTTTTTCTAAAAAAGGTAAATTTTTGTAAATATTTTGTCCTGTTCTACTTCATTTTTCCCAACATGAGGTAGCATTTCGAAGATAGTTTTCTGGTCTCTACAGTTAGTGTAATCTCACATTTCTTATTCATGATTGATTTGTTTTAAAATTAAAATTTAATTCGCAAAGTAACGTTCATAAATCATCTCCCAGATGTCGCTACTCATGTCTCTGTCTTGGAGCTTCATATGAATCGTCGCAAAATAAATAATATCTGAATTTCACTGCATCCCACTTCTGTGTGACTTTTTTATTCAAGCGCTATCTACAGAATAACATGTCTCAGAAAAATATTTGATAAAATATAAGTTTACTTTTTAAAAATTATGGTAACTCACTCATGCAATTTTGGTAACTCACCTTTATCGATATTTCATGACTCAAACAATCCCAACCTCTGTACTTCAATGAAGGCATCTAGATTTTCATAGCTTACTCCTATACAGTTGCTCTCCTTTTCTCCTTTTGCGGAAACTTCTTCATTTGAGTGCAAACGGCTGAGTTTTATGTTCTGCATCACATTGCAATATTGTGTGATGGTGTTCACATGAATGTTTTTCGTCCAAAAGTTAATCGTCAATATTCAATTCTACGTGCATATTTCCTGAACCAATGAGAATTGTGAATGTTGAGCATCAACAAGTGTTTTATGTGATTTATTGATATCAGTGGCCTATAAATGATTTGGTTGTCGTTAATACATATACACACAGAATGGAACATTAATGAAAATAGGCAATCAGAGTGGGAATGACGTTTATATTTAAATTAATCGACTAATCGACTGTAACGAAGATACATTCGGGTGATAATAAATTAGTAATACAATAAAAAACATAGTGAGGCTGGAAATATCTAAATTATATTGTAAGTTTTAGTTTTATTGCATTTGGGTTCACCTTCGGTATGTTGAATTTTAAAAATAATTCAAACTTACATTTGAAGAAACATGTGATTTGTGACATGTGACTGTCATTTGGAATGTGCGTATGACGTTCATAGGATATAACAATGGTTGTATTGTTATCCCACAAAAATAAGAAAATAAAAATTATATAAAATTTTTAGAAACTATTAATGCACTTATCAATTTGCATAAAAGTTTGCTGAAGGTAAAAATATTGGAGAAAACGTAAGTTCGTTTTTGTGCAATTCGTGTATTGCAACATACGCGCTGCAATGCAACATTCTTGTGTATTATTTTACTACATGTCACAGAGTTTCCGAGGAAACCCAACTTGAAAAAAAAATTACTTAATTTATCATCTGATGTCGTTTGACACAAGAAATGAACTTCTGCTACTACGAATATTCAACTTTTCGCTTTGATATAAAGAACCACCAGAAAAACATCGCTGACTGCAGCAAATTGATTTAAACCTGTAAGTTTCGTTTCATGTTTTTTGTAATTATGAAACAAATCTCCAAGAATAAGTCACATTTAAGAACTGATTTTAGTATCTAATCTATTTTAGTTTCAGAATAAATTTTTTTAAGAACCGTGGTTGATTTTTGGAGGGCGAGGGATTATGTTCTTACAATTTTTTAATTTTTGGGGGGATTTTGGATCTTTTTTGTTAACCTTAAACAGTTTGAAATAAGTAGAATGATTTTTTCATTAAAAAAATGGATCGATTGCTTTTTATTTAATATACTTGTAGAAGAGGGTATCGCCATTTGCAGTCGGGTAGAATTGATCTCTAAGTCACAATCTTGTGCTCGTCCTTTTAATTATGGGACTTTTATTTCAACTTTTTTAAAAATTATTATCATGTTAAATAATTACCAAAAACAAAGAACATTAACAACTTTTCGTAACAGCTGTGTGTAAAAATTCTTCCTTTTCAAGAAGTGGAAGTGTTTCAGAGAATTCGATGGAACAAGATATTGTATATTATTCACGTCTTTCATTATACTTGAAATACTGATTGTAGGCAATTTACAGTTGTCAAGGTACACGTGCATCATAATTGCGTGTCTGGTATTAATACAGAAAAACAACCACTACAATGAAGATGAAACAACAGAATCTCTTATATGGTGATCACATTATATTGTATAAATAGTTGATAATTGTTTACTCTGTAGGATCGCGGACGTATGAGCCACCTGGCTCATATTCTGCAAAATGTCTAGAATTTTTAAAATGAAAGAATTAACAATTATAAACTCGTCATATAAAATTTAGACTTCGTTTTTTGACTATTTAAAAAAAATAATACCACATTCAAGTTGTACGGACGTTTACGGATACTGCATCTACAGGCACGAACAGATTTTTAATACATTCTAATGTGATTCCTAATGGGATTCGGGGTAGAGTGCGACCAACGGTATAAAATCATGGAAAATGTAATACGTCATATACCTCGCTTCTCCGACAGAAAGTTCTTCAAAGAAAACTATCAGAAAACTACAGAACTGAAGTCAATTTTACGATCGTTCTTCAAATAAATTGTTACAATTTTTCTATTTTTATATTGACGTTTCGACCTCATCTGTGTTGCTTCTGTCTAGTTATCTCTCATTTGCGTTTTATCTCTTCCGCTGCACAATTCCTGGAGGCCTAATATCACAGAACCTAACCTAACGTATGTTGTTCACGTATTCTTCCAGAAGTTCATACTATTTCTTTTTCTTCGCCTCAAGGAGTGTCCTGTTATCATGTAAATTTAGTACGTTTATTTTCTTATTCTGTTCCGTGTATCATCCTCTCTCTTCAGTACGTTTATCGGTCGCAGTTCCACAACATTCGATGTCCCGGCGTCTCTCTCTCTGTCTTCCAAAGCTATCAGGGAAACGTGGAAATGTGTACCAAAGTAGATCTTATAAATTAATAATTTCTTACTGTTGCATGACAATTATTTTGTGATTTTAAAACTGGATCACAAATTTAGATCGTCGTTTGACAAGCGTCACATTATCTTCAGTTACATGATGCGGCTGCAATTTCCGTTAGAATAGTATTTTTCACAGATTTTTGCGAATTATTGTTGAAAATGCCTCGTAAGGTATGAAAATCTTTATGCCATTGCTTTCCTATTTCCATTTGCTATGTTTTGGTAGGTTTTTCGCTATGTTAAGCCATGCCAGAATATAAAAAATACATAAGCCCGCAAAAGCTTTTCCATGGAAGCCCATAGTAATTTAAAGTCAAATAATTCAAAGTTTTTCGCCGTAAGGGTGTGAAAATTCAACGTCGCTGGATAGAGAATGGTTTAAATTATCATTTGAAACATTTTTGGGGGGGAGTTGCTTAAGCCTAGTCGCTCTGAAGGACATAATACGTCATATTGTCACCGACAGCGCTGGTGGTGTAGTGGTAGCGTCTTCGCTTCCACGATCCCATTGGCTGAGCGGTAGAGAGCGTGGTGGGTTCAATATCCTGCTCGGTCGAACTAGGTGAGGTTTTCAGCTGGGGTTTCCCTCACCCACTCCAGACAGATGTCGGTTCGATCCCATAAGTTCCCCGGCAACCCAAAATGTGTCCTTCCCAATTATCTTACCCGAGTCCAACGGTTAGGTAGATAATGGTCGGTGGGTTGGTGGGTTGGTCAGGTTATATCCATTTGCTACGTTTTAGTGGGGTATTTCTCTGTGTTAAGCCGGCGCTTTTGCCAGAAGGAGTATGAAAATTCACCGCCACTGGATATATAGTGGTTGAAACTATCATTCGAAACTTTTTACTTAATCCTAGTCGCTCTGACGGAACGAAGACGTCATGTGATAACTTTCAGTGATGTGAAAATAGCAGGAGTGTAGGGTACACGAATGAAATATGTCATATAATGTTTCTTTCTTTTGCAGGAGTTGGTGGGTCGTCCGCGGCGTCGACGCGGCGTGCGGGCAGCTCTGGTAGCGGCTGCGGTGGGCGCCGTGGTGTTGGCGCTGGTGATCGCTGGCGCCGTGTTGCTCAGTGGAGAGACGGCGCCTCTGTCACCGTCTTCGGCTTCCTCGTCTTCCTCCTCCGCGCGCAGAGGTCCCAGCGTCGATCCCAACGACGTGTTGGACAGTCGCTTCGCCGCGCATGGATTCAACGGCTCTTGGCTCTCCAGTACGTATAGTCCAGTACGGACATTCTTAGGCGAAGAGGCGAACGACGGGCTATTCTAGGAGCACGTCTAGGAGGTGGAGGCTATCGTATTAGTAGAGGTTAGGTCATATATCTACGATCAAAGATACGACTGTTACTTCCAATGTGTTATTGGTAAATGGGAAACGAAGCGCGCTATTGAAGCTTATCTACATTTGAGGCGATAGGATGTATGAGTTGGGTGGTGGTAGGGGGCTATTGTATTATGGTAGGTGGACCCATTATTAATAGCTGGGTTTAGCAACAAATTGGCCCACGTCGAGGTGTTAGTAGGAATAGTTAGTAATAGTAACATGTGTTAGTGACGCTAGGAGCAGCAGCAGGAGGAGGAGGAAGTGGAGGAAGTGGAGGATAGAACAAGAAGGAGGGGGGGGTTCACTTTTTAATTGTCACAGCTATACGAACTGGAACAAAAGCTAGATATTGTTTTTTACTCCCGCCGGAATCGAACCCGGTATGAATCAGTGCCAAACAAAGAGACAGACTAGTCTCTTATCTACCAGAGGATCTAGAATATTAGCTGCATGTTACTGGGAGTATGTTCGTTTTAATTCTTGAAAATGCTAAATATCGATTAATTGAGACGTTACGACAGACATCACATCTTGACCCTTCAAGTTGTTCTTGCCTTACAGCAATCCTATATTTAGAGTTGTTCTTGCCTTACAGCAATCCTATATTTAGAGTTGTTCTGTCTATAGAGTAGAGACATGGCTGAGAAGCACAATGACGTACGAGACGGACTCAAATACAAACCCTGCACAAATGAGAACTGAAGCGTTTTTCTGAAAATTTAAAAAGTAATATAATTATTTATAAATGTATGAGTGACTTTCATGGTTCTATTCGTCATTTTGTAATATTTCATATCACCGTTCTAATTAGGGTGTATATCCCGAGCCTTTCTCAGAAAGTGCTTCTTGTTACCCTGCTGTCCTTTGGCGAGCGGCATTCGAATCGTTAGAACCTAATGATGAATGAAGGAAAATTATTCCGCGATGAGGAGAGGAACTGCCCAGGTGCACAAGGAGGAAAACGGAAAACACGAACTGTTGTAATTCCCCCCTGGCAATAACAAGGTAAGGTCCGTGACTGACAAAATGTATGATGCCTGCATGCAAAAGATATAAATGATAATTTTGCAAAATCATTTCCCATCGATTCATTAGGTCGTTGAAGGTTTATGACTCGTTTGACAAATTGCTTTCCAAATCATCCTGTAGAGCTATTCTTTGCGGTGTAATAGTGTAAAGGAAGTAAGCTAAATTATTCTAACTGATTTCTCTGAGATGTATGTTAAATATATTTTGTACTTCGTACAATATTTACCAAGTTATTTTTACTTTGAACAGATAGATATTACCTTTAATTATGAATTTAATTACTAGTTTTGGGCTGGACTTTCAGAATTCTGTAATTTTTGTTATGTTTATGAAAACTTTGCTACAAGGCCTACATTAATTAAATTTTATTCGTTAAAGAATTTAATCTCTCTCCGGTTCAATTTTGAGCTTTTATGTTTTAGTGAAATAAGAATGTATGCACTCTGTTGACATTCCTAATCATTTGATCATTTATTGATTGATTTTCAGTTTGTCTCATATGTATATTGTCGATAATGAAATCTAACAATCCCTTAATTGTTAGGTAACACTTCGAACTACTTAAGCAGCATTTTTGAACTCGCGGCTTCATGTTATGAATAAGGAGTTACGGCACAACATGAACGTACGAACTTGGAAAGCTAAAGGAAATAATGCCATTGACATAATACAATTAACGTACAAGCATTTTCTATGAATTACTTTAGAAATGAGATGCATTTAATATTACTGAAGTAATTGTATTTTCCAACAATGCGAGTCAGGTCTTTTGTTTTCTTTTAAGTCAAAGAAAAATCACCAGCAACGAATGACAATAGTCCATTTGTAGACTTCAAACTCACTGAATATGGGAACCAATGGGAACTAAATATCGTATCATTAAATCCTTAAGAAATACATTAACTTCATGTTGCTGACTTGTCTTTTCTTTTTTATGCAAACAATGAATTAATTTCGTGTTGTTCCTTTTCGTTGCGTATTTGTGTTCTCGCCAACGAGGCCATTTGTTGTCTCTATTCGATGTGTGGCGAAATGCAAAATACGTGAACACCCACATCCGTCATATTATCGGTTTTTAGTCGCACATCAAAAGAATTTCTTCTTCTTCTTCGTCTTTAGCCATTGGACATACACCTCCTTGCGCTGTACTTCTCGGATTGTAGTTCCACTCTTATGGCATATATCTGTAATATAACCTTCCCAGGTTCCTCTGGGCCGTCCAACAGTTCTTTTCCCTTCCGGTCTCGCTTCCAGAATTCGTTTCGACTTTCTATCTTCTTTCATTCTATACACATGTCCCAACCGTTTCACTGCATTATTTTTTTTGGATATGGTTTTTAATGGGTGGTGCAGCATCTCTGATGGTAGAATTTCTTATTCTATCTCTTCTTGTTTTGCCCACTATTTTACGCGAAAACTTCATTTCTGCTTTGTATCTTGGTGTTTCTGGATATGCTTTCCATTCCGTATATGAGAGTTGTATATTTGTAGCTTAATTTTAGTGTTAACTTTCATGTGTGAGAAATTTTTACTTATTGGATAGAAGACCGAATTTGCTTTCTTAACTCTGTTGTTTATTTCATCTTCATGTCTTCCGTCTTCTGATATGATGGTACCCAAGTAGCCAGTTACTTGCTCCAATTGTTCGCCTCTCCAGTTGATCCTCATTTCTCTTCCATCTTTATCTTGCTCTTACTTATATTTACCTTCATCTCCCTATCTTCCAGTCCCCATTCCTGTAATTCCTCTGGGATTCAGGCGTTGAGTAATATATAATCTGCAAATCCATGTGGGCCTCAAATCCAGTTCCCCACTTTACATTTTTTGGTTCGTCTCTTACTCTGTTTGATTATTTGGTGCATAAATATAATAAATAATTGTGGGCTTAGGGAGTGTCCTTGTTTAACCCCTTTGTTGATTTTCAATTTCCCACGATAATGACCGTCTAATCTCACAGTTGCATTGATGTTCTTATATATGCTTTTAATGACTTCTACCAGTTTACTTGCGACTTTTGCTTTCTTTCCTAAGTACTGTATCGAAGGTTGATTTCAGATCTATAAAGGCGACATGTGTATTTTTCCCTCTGCTCATCATTTTCTCTATCATGGTTCGTATGGTATATATATAATATATGATCCTGTGTTTGTCTAAAGGATCCCCTGTTCCCCTTCTACTACCCTCCTCAATTTGCCTTCCACTATTCTTGAATCGACCTTCCTTATGCATAATGAAAGACATAACCCTATAATTTTCACATTTCACAGTACTTCCTTTTTTTAGTTATGAGATCCTGCAGAGAAAAAAAGCCAGACACTCGACGCCAACCACTAGCATCTCGGGAGTTTCTAAAGTTCCTTTGAGCTAACAGTTAAAAAGACTCAAATGACGCAAATATTTGTGTGAACCGTCCATACGTTGTTTGCCGTGTTTCGCTCAATAGTGCAAAGCGCGTGATTGAGATTTATCGATATTCCGGTTTTTGAACCTATAATTTGACTTTTCTTATTCTTCAATTTCTTTAATATGGACTCGAACATTTATATGGGCTGGAAAAACGAAACAGTATAAATACTTCTCGAATTATATCAAATACATTCCACCCACCATTGGTATAAAGAAACGTGTGGCATTGTTGAGTTATTTGCGTGTTTGGACCACGTGAAGATGCCATGTTCGAGAACGTCAAATGTTTTGCCAAATACAGCGAAAACGCCAAGTGAAGTGAAGTGAAGTGAAGAGCAGCAGATTCTGTTAGACCCCCATTTACAAAGCGAAGGACGTAGGAGGAGGAGGAGGCAACACACAACCTTTCCTTGCTTCCTTCCTTTCTATAGAACGTCTCCCTTCACATTCTTTGCATAGTCACGTGAGACTAGTAGATAGTCTTAAATGAACTGCTTGACAGAGAAGGTCGAACTACAACCTTCCAAAATATTTTAAATTTTAACGTGATATGCAAATGAATCACATACATCTGACTCTCTTTAATTATCTTCATACAATCCAAGCTCTGATGATGAGGTCAACACACCTCGAAACGTTGGCAATGTAGTAACCAAATGTAATTAATGGAAGTGTTGTGAACCAATAATCCTGCATTTGTAAAGATTGTCTATAATTAAGACACACTGTGAAGTGAAGGAGTTGTTTACTGATTATGTGGATTTATGTTCTCTCCAAATAGATGCACTTCTTGCTGCAATTTCCAAAGTGTTTGACATTGATTTGTAACATTCTTTATTGGCTTAATTTTGTATAACAACAATAAAAATTAATTTCACGAAATCATCTCGAGGTATTCACTCTGCAGATTTTTGTTCGTAATATTGATATTTTCTAATTAATTCTTTTTCGCCGAAGATTTTTAAATGTTGTAAGGACTTCCATTTTCTTATTTCGCCACTTGAACGGAATATTCGGTCTGTTTTGAGGTGTCTATTTCGATTTCTTAGAGCCAATGTTCAAATGTCAACCGTTTTCGTTCTTCACAAAAACAGCTGCGTCGTGATGAGACTTTCGATTGAATACAGCATCTGCTTTTAATATCGTAGAGTTGACGATTTTGTGTTTGTGTATCTTCTTTGCATTGTTATGTGCATTCTTATTGAAATCGAAATTATTGTTTTAAAAATTCAGTTCGAACACGTATTTATGATTCAAATATAAACTTTGAGTCTCTCAAAATGAAAAAGGGACGCGACCAACTAAATGGGTTAATTAACAATATTAGATTATATTGTTTTATTTAATTATCATCGTGTTCACGCTATTCTGGTTTGAAAATTAAAGGATGTGTTCACTGTATATATTTTCTTTATGCGAATTACTTTATACTGTGATAAATATTTCTATTGAATTTCTACGACGTTCTTCATACAACCAAGCGTTGTTCTCATAATCAACAAGGACCTTAAACACATGGATCTGCGTTTCAGGTATACTAATTATACTTTAATAATATTTTTAAAGATGAGTCAAAAACTTTCTTTTCTCCGTCAGAAATTGAGTTGTACTTCTTTCGGTACTATCGAACAATCCAACGCAATATTGACGAGTCAGTTTGAAATCGTTAAATGATTGATTTGCTTAGTACTTTTATGTTAATTCCAATTTTAAAGGAATTTGCTCTGCGACAAAAAGGTTTCAATAAGTTAGGGTTTTAGCATCATTGCAAGTTTCTATCCTCTTAGTTGATGGAAGCTGATGGAGCAGAATCGAGGCTCTCTTCTCGTTCCTCGCAATGAACACATTCTGAAGGGATCTGACGAAGAGGAGACATGATATAAACTGGGTTTTTTTTCTTTTCACGGCATTCATCATATCGCTAATCCCATATTCGCCAGGGTTTTTCTCCGGTTTTCCTTCCGGTGGAGGCAGATTTTTTATACAGACTCGCTAGGTTCTTGACTAGAGGCGGCATCTATTGAATAAATCTCAAATTTTTTTAGTGTTATTTAATAGTTATGATTTATGAACAATACTTTCTGAATAATCTATAGTTTGATAATAATACAAAGTACTTCTGAAAAAAAAAATTTTTAGTTTCATTTTTAAATACAAATTTGTTCGTTCTGTGTTAATTTCGTAAGAGACGTATTAAACTTTTCTTATTCCTCAGTCCTCCTCTTGGGGCCTTTTGGGGTCGATGAGATTCGTTCCTTCGTTGCTTTGACTTTTTTACGTTTATTGTCCTCCTCGTGGTCGTTCGCAACTTTTTTGACGATAAATTTATTATTATAATAATAATTTTGAAAAGAGGAAATCACTCGAACAAAGCTCTTGAAAAGTCAGAGGAATCACTACGAATGGGATCCCAAATTATTTATTTTTCCTATAACTTTTCTATATCGTAGAAATGATGTAAAATGCTTCTCGTAATTCTTCCTTTTTTGGACTTGTTTTTTTGTCCATCGAGTAAATAATGCTTCTTTATGGCAGACATTTTGAAGAAATGCCTTCCCATGATCAGATAATCAGCTGTAACATTAGTAGCGAATAATGTTGATATTGTTTGAGAAGAGAAAATGTGAAATGTATCCTATTTACATATTACAAACAATGTGTGATTTTACTTTTGCTGGGAGGGAAGGAAGGAAGGAGGGAGTGTTATTATTAATTAATTATTATAACATTAGTTAAAAACTAAATGCAGAATATATCACATTTTTTTACATTTTTTGTTTCATATACCGATGCTGCATTTTTTTGATTTTTCGAGATGTTTTTTAAAAGAAGGTAAAATAATAAATATTTTCCTTCGTGTGTTGGTTTACTTTCTCTATCACAAATCAATGTTTTGAGCGTGTGCTAATAAACATTTCTTTGCTATTACATGGATTATTCCGCTTTTGTAATTGAATATTGTTTTATTTGACTGAAATAGAATAAAGTAAATGTAATTAAAGCAGTGAATCATTTTGAGAAAAAGGCAAAACAAGTCTAAAATGTTTGTTAAAAAGCTAGTAGATTTTCGCTGTATTCACTCCACGCAGTAGATAAGAAAATTTGCGATGATTTACCAAAGAAAGTGTACGTGATAAAAAAATACCGTAACGGGAATTAGCACAAAAATAGTTCAAAAACACATAAAATTACGTGATCATCAAAAGTGTTGCAGCGTAGTCTGATAATCCCTTTGTAGCTTGCCAATCATTGTTCACGGGAAAATGACTTCTATGTTTCCTCTGACCCTCGATTGAGGAATGGCGATTGGACACGCGACACCTCGTGAGGAATGAGGATTTGAAAGCGAATTCCTGTGTCCCCCCCCCCCCCCC
>NNCF01127972.1:607240-619132 GCA_002313205.1 Laupala kohalensis
AAAAAAAAAAAAAAAAAACGTACTAGAGTAAATGCGTTGGTTCTAGATAGTGCACCTACGTTCGGCACTTCGGGTTTTAGAACCAAACACTTAGGCTTTGGAGAACGTTTTGGGTCCGGTTTTATTTCTGACACAATATTTATTTCCATCTAAATCGTGAAATGTGCTTTTTATGCAGTTTATAATATGAATGAAACAATAAGACAGATATTTGTAACAGCAGGTTTGGTTGTCAAAAATTCGTCTGAATGTCAAAAATAAAAGGTTTAGTCGCTTAGAAAGCATAGATTTAACTTCGATTTTTCGTCAAAATATTTTTTTCAACCATGAAAGTTCTTCTTTTATCTTCATAATTACGGTGTTTTCTCATGAATTGCTCATTTAGTGTTGAATTTCTGTTGTAGTCAACATCCGCACATACATTACTAAGAAGAACGCCATTGCTCACATACAAAATTACCAGGAAAACAAGAAAGGTGGGGAAAGAACAAGCTGCAGGCTCAGATTTCAACAATAAACTCAAAACAAAATTAAATTACTAAGATTTTCTAAATTGCTCTTTCTTCAGTTTTCCACTTATAACTTGATAATACATTTTTAGAATGAAAGACCACTGTACCTAAATAATGTAATATTAAATTTCCAACAAATTATGATCTGTGTCATTTGGTTGTCAGACGTACAGATAAGGCTTAAGAGCGTGATTGTACAATGGATCAAAGAACTTATTTTTCCCGTATTTTGTTTATAACTTGAGAACTATTTACTTTTAGAGAAAACGTCTTTATACGTAGAATAAATACATTGAACGTCCAACAAAATGTGTTTTTCAGAGTATTTTTTTCTGACGATCTGTTTATCCGCTTGTGCGCGTTGAACTTAAGTACAGATCTATGTAATAGAGTCAATGTGTACTTTTTTCCTTGCATGGTGTCTGTGGTCCAAATACGGTTCAAGTACTGGTCTTGAACTCTTGTAAATTCACAGAATTGAAAAAAATGACGTAGCACTTTATTTCTAAAAGCCATTGCTTCAAAGTTAAAATCCATGCAAACTGAGAATTGTTGAAAAATTTTTTTTGTTTATTTCTGGTACTTTGGTCGATGTCGAAAATTTCGGTTCATCGTATCAAAAAATCAGAACTACCCTATTTGATGCAATTAAATAATACATGTCAACTCTTCAACATAGATGTGCACAAAACTTAGAACGCACAGAAGAGGATAAACAGATTGTCAGAAAAAAAAGTCCAGGATAACGCGTTTTATAGGATGTTTAATGTATTTCATTTTTGTATGAAGACATTTTTTTCTAAAAGTTTGTAGTTATCAAGTTATAATTCATTATCTAAATTGATAAAAATTCTACAATGGATCCACTTCGCTTTTGTAACAATTTTGAGAAATTTTGGACGATTTATCAACATTCAGTCGCCAATGTCATGACAATAAGCATAGTTACTAGCTCTTTAATAAGAATGAGTCAGACATGTAAGTTTTTCACAATTAAATGTTATTATTAAAATCTATAAAATATTCCCTCGATTTTTTTTATGATCTTAAATGTCAAAGTTAAAGTTTTGTTTCTTTTTGTTTCCAGCTTTTCCGGCACACATATCTCGCTCAATATGATATCATAAACATTGAAACTGGGTAAGTCATCACGATAATTTATTATTAATGGCATTATTATGACTATGTATTTTGACAAATTCCTTTGACAGTTCTCATTGTGTCATAGAAGCACAAGAAGTGTCGATGTTGATGCTGAAGATTTTAGTTCTGTTAAATTTTTAAAGTCTGTAAGGAGATTTTTTGAATGGAATTTTTGCACTGGATTTTTCAGGTTTCTTACAATTCATTCTGGAAAATTAAAATTAATTTATCTATCTGTGTCTCTCAGTTTGTATGTTGTTGACGGATGGGTTTTGTCTTGTACACAGAATGCTTGTGCTGTACACAGAACCTGGGGCCGTTTCAGCGTCGCCAAGTCGAATGAGGAAGTAAGGCAACGCAAGGAAATACGTCAATGTGTAATTGAAATTAAACGAAATTCCAGTAGTTGATTCCAATCCCGTCGAATTGTTATCCTCAATACTACGTTTAGATTATTATATGTTATTAAAACTTGTGCTAAAGTGCTATGTCTGCTTAATTGGTCGACTTTATTATCAGAAATTAAGATCAGAAGTAAAAGTACTCTCTTTGTGGGTCAATAGTCAACATACAAAGTTGGTATATGCACAATGCTGATTACCACTACAGAGTTAATCATAATATCATTTTTAAATTGAAATATTAAATGGACCTTTTAATGTAGACTATTTATTTCTTTTATTACAATGTTTCAGCAGAATGTTGGTGCTGCCATCATCAGGCGAATGTTAGTGAATGAACATATCAACAAATTTGTTTTTTTATATTTTAGTTACAACCATAAAAACAAATTAACTACATATACAAATAAAACAATGACAAAGAAAAAATTAATAATTTCTAAATACAAACCAAAGCAGAAAAATCACTGTTAACAACTATAAATTTTTGATTTTGATACATTAAAAGGTCGATTAAATATTTCAATTTAATAATGATTGTAGACGTAAATAATGTCAATAATATCACTTTGTCTCTGCAAAAATATTTCACCAGAGAGCTGAATTAACGTGCCGAATATTACAATATCACAGAGGATGAAAATTATTCAGTGTTTCAATGCTGTATTTTGTAAAACTGCTTTACCTCTGTTGATGAATCTTTTAAGGATATAAGTGAATGTGACAACAAAAGATAACACAAACATGAAAAGTGAGACATTGTCACAATGACACAGCAATTTTGTTACTTTTTTTTTGTGGGGCTTTAAGGGCTCGTCAACAGCAAGGTCCTTAGAGCCCAAATTGTTTTACTACCAGTGGTGTAAAACCAATGGTGAACGCTGAATTTCCCATTCTTCCCAACCAACAAGAGGGGCGTCCTGCGTACCCCCCTCCAGAAATTTTTTTAATGTAATGTGCTAATTTGTACATTTCAACACCTTCTGGAAGCAATTTTCAGCATTAGAACTTCATCGTTTCTGTAATCGAAAAAAGATAAATTTATACTAGGACCTATGTTTTTTCTAACCTTATACTTTTCTTGAATTGTGAATATTCACCATAGTTTTTAATAGATATGACACTCTGACTCTTGAAATTAAATTATAACTAGTGTCTATGTTTAAATAATATTGTAATCCTTAATAGTGACACAATTTTGTTATGAGAAAATGTAGCATGTAATTTTCACTATTTTGCATAACACACACCAAAATAAAATAAATACAACCTCATTCCTCTCACAAGTGGCCCAGGTCACTTGTAGTATTCAACTTAGTTTGTTCCTCAAATTCATTATCTTTTAACGTTGCATAAAATAAACTCTTATGTACATTTACAAATAGAAAAGAAACACATTCCAAAAACCATGATACCATGCACTGGTTACTACATCAATATCTGATTGCAGAATCCACTGAAATCTTGTTTTATCGTAAAAGAGACAAAAAGGTGACTTTCATTTGTTTAGGACACAGTGCGTAGTTTTGTTTCAACTCTATTGTTGTTTTCCATTTACACGGAGTGTATTGTAAGGATAGTATTGTAATCGAACGAAAAAAAACTTTTCACATCTCTTTGAATCTTTGCGAATTGGCTCCAGGAGAGACAGTTCCCAATTTTTTTTCAATGATGTCCAAAATGTAGAATGTGAGCGTATGTGAATGTTAAGAATTTTGTTCCCCCGATAACTGACGAAAAAATTGATGCATGGAAACCAAACTTGAAATTTGACTTGTAAATAAAGCGCGGTATGTAAATGTAGTCGGAATGAGCTGTCCAGCTCCACTTCGTTTCTCAAAATTCAAAATTTTGAAAATTGTATGGAAGTATTTTGATTGGGCTGTTAATTCTGCGTACAAATTGCGTATAAAGCTATTGCAAAGAGTTTAATGTTGAAGATGATTCGTGCAATCTAGACTTAAATATGTAATTACGGTGCTTAGAATTGTTGCATGTAATGTGATGATAAATATTTTGAAACCGATTGATCCTTTTGTGTTGCTGTAGAGAGCGCCGTCCGCTGATGGTGTCTGGCAACAGAGCAGACGACGCTCGCGTGCTGCAGTTGGCGATTTGGGCGCCAGTGGGTAACGGCATCGCTTTCGTCTACCACAACGACATCTACTACCGCTCTTCAGTGGAGCCTCAGTCCTCTCCCCCTCCCCTCTCCACCCCTTTCCCACCCCCTTCCACTCCTCTCCCTTCGTCGACGTCAACCACCTCCGCCCCACTACGACCAGACGTCAGACTCACGTCCGATGGAGCCTTCAGCACCATCTACCACGGAGTGCCCGATTGGGTGTACGAAGGTAGGATTTAGGCAACTAAATATTGACGAAAGAACAGTTGCAAACTGTATATGACCACCTAGGGGATAATAATAAACTAAGTTACTCTCAGGAAACAAGCAAGGGATCGTCTGCATCAATTCCCATAAAGGGTCCAAGGGCAGTGATGGATTTAATACTTATAAAAGAAATTATTTCATAAATACACATCATCGTTGATATAATGTGTAGTTAAAATTCGAGATTAATAATAACTAAAATATTAAATGGCGTTCCCACCTATGGAGAACCCGGTCCAGGATCACCCTTACCCTCGTAACTCATTGATTAACTCACATGGGATTATTAAAGATTGTATTTTTGCTCGGACATTGTCAGTAAACTGTAGTAGAGTACTTAATCGAAAAAGATCAGTCAGCCGTGTTTGTAATTTTAGAGCAAGAAACTTCTCACAAACCCTTTGGCGGTAGATGTTACTCGACGCTCGCTCTTGTTGGTGGAGTAGAGAGTAAGGGAGGGCGACACGACACAATCATGTGACCACCTACAGCTGATTGGCGCCACTATGGGAAACTGCGGGTAGTATTTTCCGAAAATATGAGAAATTCCGCGTTAAATTTCCATCCCAGCCAGTACTCTCTTAAATGAAGGGCTGTAGCTGTTAGTACCTTCATAGTGAACGAAAATAGGTGATCCGGTCCCGAAGATGCACAGTGCAAGCCAATCACAATGCAAGTCATATATTTTGAGGCAGATTTTATAAGTATGAGGCAGAAATGGGGGTGTCATTATACACACCATTTTTGATTTTGCTGAAATTTTTATGGTGGTTCCTTCTAATGATTTTAGAAGACACCTTTAGGAATTTTTGTGGGTAAAAAACAAAATTGAATTATTTTGTATATTTCATGACTCACCTCCAGTGCAACCTGGCAGGGTTCATCAAACTTTGTCGTGGGAAGTGAAAAAGCGCCATGTCTGAAACCTCATGGACCCGTGCACTGAGGGTCAGCCACAGTTTTGGGGTTTAACTTGTGTAGTACTACTCAGTATTAACTTAATTAGCTTATTTGTTACATGGCTCACCCTCAGTGCTGCCAAAAAATAGCTACTTTTGTATCTAATGAAACAAATAAGTCCATTTGGTGACCCTGTGTAACAGGAATTACTTCGGCTGATGCTCAATGCACTGAGATAATAGAATACAGAAAGAAGTCGATTTGAGAAAAATACTGGGTTGCAGCCCTCTTTAGGAATTTTTGTGGGTCATAAGGAACCACCATAAAAATTTCTGCAAAATCAAAAATGGTGTGTATAATGACCTGCCTGGCGCTTATAAAATCTACCTCGTAAATATGTTCTACAAATCAGCTGAATGTATACTTTTTATCTAAAATGTTGACACAAAATTATTATGATCATTTTGATAAATATATATTATCACTCAACAAATCATTTTGCTTCTGTTAAACTACAAGAGACTCTTTAAAATAATTCTTTTCCTTGTGATGACAAATCAGCTGTCGAACATTCAGATGAAATAAAAGTTCTCTTCTTACCAGGTTGTTTCAAATATTACTATATTTATTTTCTTCCTATGTTTCATAGTATCAAAAGCCTTTCAAAGTAGTGAAAATAATATTTTGTTCATTGGCTGACCCATCTCGATGCACTCTGTGTTGCCTTCTTGACTCAGTGTTCTCGTACCACATTGAACATGAGCCAGCAAATCAATGCGATGAGCAAGATGTCATGAAAGCGAACACAATTCATCGAAGGTTCAAAAAAGAAGCTGTTATTTTTCTCCTGTTAATTGCGTATCATATATACTTGATTACAACCTGAATGTATTTAATGTTAATACAAAAAAATCTCTTAAATACCAAACATAGTTATTGAAGTTAAAAAAATAATAATTTAACATTCATCATAGAATATTCTTATAGTAAAGTGCTCACTTGCGCTAAGAATGCAAACGGTGTTACTCCTTTCATTCGTGTGTTTCTTATACAACAACACAAAGATCATTTCAAAGTTATGTGATGTACATCGTTACTTCTTGCAGTAAAAGGGGTAGCAAAATAAATCTTTAGAGAGTTTGATGTTATTGCATTTGTACCCCACAGTCTACTTTTGAGTAAAGCATTCTGTGCAAGAGTGTTCCTTGTAAGACAAGGATGTCTCTTTTTAAAATTCAATCTTAACAAACACAACTGTTTCATGAATACGAATCCACACAAGAGTTAGAGTTCAGGTATTAAATTCTTTATTTATATGTACTCCAGGGTTGAGATTTATTTATGAATGTCCCTTTTTATTCTAAACATTTGGGTAATCTGTGGGGAGAATATGACTTGACTGACATTATCTTGGTGCCCATCCTGTATCGGGTTTTCTCCAGTTTTCATTTGGGCACTTTGATAGAAGTTTATGGGATGGTCCGTGGCTGGCTGCTGGAGAGTAAATTTGTTTATTGTCCTCATGTGGACATGCACTGTACTTAACAACTATTTTGGCAATAAAAATTTGAGTGTAACAATGATTTGATAAGAACGAGAAGACCTATGATATATGGATTTGATATCTTCATCCTGTATGAATTAGTTATCAAATTGCGGTGATTTTCTTTGAGATAAGTCATGACAGCTGTGGGGCTCATTTATTATACTGATGTAAACGGTGTGTTGCATTTCTAGCTGTAGAAATATTGACACTTTATTTTGCTTTGTAATGGAATCGTGTATTTTTTCAGCACACTTTTAAGTTCAGAAAAACTAAATACAATGATATAGCATTTATTGAATGTGAGCTATTAACAGTTTAACAACACAGCCTATACTAACTTTTGGGTTTGTAGACAAATAATGGGACAGTAAGCACAAATGTATCAACCGGGAGACATCTTCCGTGACTGGATATGGAGTCATTCTCGTACCATATAATCATTATGCATGGAAAAGTTTGAAAATTTGCAGTGCTGTTATGCTGTTGTTAATCCTCCAATTTCAATGTTTTATAAGTTTGTATATATATTTTGTTGGATTTTATAGTAAAGCAGAGAAAAATTTATGGCTTACCAAAGTGAAACTACTCTTTGTTATCTTAATCCTTTTAGGAAATATAAGTATTTGTTCTTATTGCTTATATATTTAGTAATTTGAATACTGATTTTTATTTATGTCTTTTTCCATTTAGAGGAGGTTTTTAGCTCGAACACTGCTATGTGGTTTTCTCCTGATGGTACCAAACTGGCATATGCAACTTTCAATGACAGCAACACAAGAGTGATGAGCATTCCGTATTATGGTTCACCAACGGTACTAGAATTCCAATATCCCCGAGCTATCAATCTTCGATATCCAAAAGTAGGTGCTTAACTATTGCTCAAACTTGAGTGTTTTTGTCAAGTTACTTTGCTTGCATTGTATAACAAAAATAATTTATTTCTTATTAAAATTCACTATCAAACCCTGCCTTGTCTGTGTGTCACTATTTTAGTCAATCAATTTCATTTACTATTTTACACTATCATTTCACTTTCATTAGATTAAAAAAAAGTAAGTAAGACATTCCTCTCTGCTACTTTATTTTTTAAGAATATCAAGGAATGTCTTACTTTTTAAAAAATCTAATGAAAGTGAAATGATAGTGTAAAATAGTAAATGAAATTGATTGACTAAAATAGTGACACACAGACTCGGCAGGGTTTGATTGTCTATTTTATGATTAAAATTCACTATCAGAGAAACCTCAACTAGATAATTTATCTCTTCTCTAATAATAAGTACCGGTATTTGCTTAATCTATTTTGTTTGTCCTAGCCCGGAACTCCTAATCCAACGGTGTCTCTGACAGTTGCACAGTTAAGTGGGGAACACCTGAAGAGGGTCAACTTGGCTCCTCCTGAGAATTTGAGGTACCTTAAAATTGCCTACATCAGCTTCACAGAGAGATAATTCCTTTTCTATATCATTGTATATGACCCCCCAGGGGTCTTACATCTAGAAAGTATGTGTTTGGTGAACACGGGGCCCCGAGCTGAGTCTGGCATTACTTCCACTTACTTGCGCAGGGCTCCTTCCTTTCTCTTTCCTGACCTCCCTTGGTCACCTCTTGTTCTTTTCGATCCCGACGCTATTAAGGCTAGGGTATCATTCATTTTCCTCATTCTTTTTCTATTTTATTTTTATTTTTGTAATGATTTGTGCAATGTTTTTAGATATGTCGATATTTTAGTTTTGAGTTGTAATTAAGGAGGGTTTTTAGTGGGGTATGGTTGAGTTGTTCGGCGAGTCCCACACGCGGGGAGAGTCATGTTGGCTCTCCCTAGTGCGTAAGCGCATTTTCTGTACCTGTACCAGTTTTATAGGGCTCTAATGACCTAGATGTCGACGAGCCTTAAAACCCCACAAAAAAAAAACAAGTAGGATTTGGCTTCTGCAAACATAGGGGTTTGATTAGAGTTCAAAATGTTTATGACATATTTATATGTGATAACTTATTGAATTATTTGAGAATAGGTCACAAATAAATAAAACTATTGATATACTGCCAACGTTTTGGAATATATTATTCCTTCTTCAGGAATAGCTGCATAGTCTACCCCACCAACACACACCATACAAACACCATCACTACACTCCTGTCGTTATCACATCAACCCAACAGTTGTGTACAGCCCCGAAGAAGGCTATATATTCTGAAACGTACAGCCCTGAAGAAAATATATTCTGAAACGTTGGCAGTATATCAATAGGTTTACTTATGTATGATCTATTCTTAAATAATCCAATAAGTTATTATGGGCAACGGAATCGAAAACACAGGAAGTTATTTATATATGACATAATTTATTTATAATACTTAGTTTGGGTTAGTTTTGGTAAGGAACAGGATGACTGATGTTAACAGGCAGAATATAACTATTGAAATATTGAATGTACATTATATTTTTAATGTATTTTGTGGACACCTAACTGGCAGATCCCAGAAAGAATATTAGTACTGAAATCGTAAAATTCAGGAAAACAGTGTTGTGGGTAGTAAGCTAGTCTCAAACAAATGTAATGTACAAGATATGTAAATATGAAATATGAAATATGAAATATGAAATATGAAATATGAAATATGAAATATCAAGTGTCATATGATAATGATATGTATGATTTTAAAATAAAATTAACTTGTGTAGTCTCACCAACCATAGGAAAAGTGGAAAATGCCAGAGGAAAAAACTGAAGATGACCACTATGCGGTCGAAAGTCGGCTCTAATAATAAACCTATAATTGGCGAGACTTCACAAGTTAATTTTATTTTGAATTACACCAACAATCAATCATCTATTCCATCTATATGTCTGATTTTATAATTTTAATGATAGAGATCCAATCTTGAGTACAGTAGCATGGGCGAATGATGATGAAGTGGCTGCCATTTGGATGAATCGTGTGCAGAACAAGGGTGAACTGGTCATCTGCACAGCCATGGCATCCAAATGCCAATCGGTAAGTGGAAGAAAGGTTTAAGAATTTGCCTGTGTATGTTTGACCATAGAAGTTTATGTTTACGTAAATAATCTTTTCAGAGTCAATATAAATTTGTTTGTCCAGGGCACACTACGTTCTCAGTAGACAGAACTGCCAATGTTTCGACCATCTTGCTTTGGCCTTTTTCAGGGCAATATCAGGGTACGACAGGTCTTCTGAGGTTTAGGTCTGGGTGGAAATGGTGTATAGTTGTGGAAGGCGAATGGGCGGTGTAGTGGTTAACACCCCTGTGATCAAAGCAGGATCCCAGGTTCGATTCCTGGCTTGTTGCCATTTTCACCTGACCAAGAGTTATTGCATATCTTCTCCACGTGTAGAGTACATGGAAGAAATATATGTTTTGTGGGAGCAAATTTTAATCTTTGACAATTGCTATAAATTGTAACATTAGAATATCTCCCATGTTCTCGATGAATCCCCACAAAAATATGAAATAAACTAGCTACTTTAAGAAAATATGAGAACATGATCCAACAAAACAAATTAAACATTTACTACATTTTATATGCAGCTGAATGCATATAAAAAAGTATAGTCATGATTGATTTTATACATTTCTAAGTGAGTGTCATAATAGAATTGATTTAGTACAATCACAATATCTATAGTTAGTTGTCTGGTTGCATCAGGTTATCACAGTTTCTAAGTAATGCAGCTTTTCTCACTTACTTGAGCATCAAACTCACAACTGATGGAGCTGATACAGAAACGATGTTGCTCATGTCGCAGCTTGGGATGGAATGGATAGGAATCAACAAACTTTAGTTGCCAGGTAATTTCTGACAATAACCTAGGTCCCCTGTATGAGACTGACCTTGACTATTATTTAAATGTTGTATGATATAGCAAACATCTGCTACTTATGCATGTTGGTAGTTCTGTCTACAGAAATCTGGTTTGTCCTGGACAAACAAGTTTTTAAGTAATGAAGAAAAAAATGTTGTGTTTAGAATCCAAATTGTTTTTACTAAATTGTGACATGCATGGTTTATTTTATTGCAAAAAACCTAATTAATTTGGATCCAAATTAAATTGTCTGCTAAACTACTAGGGTCGCTTTTCTTTATAAGTTATATTCAGAAGAGCAGATATGAAACATTAACAAGTCCTATAATGTATGGTTAGTAAAAGTAATAATAGAGTAATTGTTGAGTATCTTAAGGAATACACGGCAGTAGAGAACATTTTACTGTGGTCTACTAAGATAACTCTAAAATAGTTTATGAAAAAACGCAGCATTTAACAACATATAATCTCAAACAAATCATTATTACATATAAGATTTGAATTTAAATGTTTACATGTCATCAATGAATAAAATTAACTAGTGCATGTTTTCTGAAAAGATAGATGAAAATGATTTTCTGAAAAGATGAAACAATGTTTAACCTGCGCCGCTCTGTGGCTCCCCAGAGGCAAAAGTGAGGGCGCAGGGGTGAAAGAGTAGGAAAATAAACATTCGTCATTCAGAGTGAAAGGTTTCCCTACTGACCACCGAAGTATGATGAAGGGCAAAGTACTTCTTAAGGGCAGTGAGGCTTTTTTTGTGGAAGGTGTGACCATTCCACCCCATTAGCCAAAATTTTGCAGGCTGTCTAGTTATTATGCCAGACAAGTGTAGGAGTTATGTTGTGTGTCTTGTTCATATTGACTGTAACATATTGTTGTACTTTATCACGCCATTGCTGTAGTACTTTTTAAATAACTTATAACAATTTCAAAAACTATTTTCTTGCATGATTGTGTTGTCTTATGGCTCATATTAATTTAGTTTTATGTGTACTCAACTTTGGCACGGTTGTGTACATAAATTCTGTAGCCCCATCCTGGCCCGGGTTTTTCTCCGTTTATCCTTCGGGTAGAGGCAGATTTATTATGCAGGTTTTCTAGGCTTTGTCTAGGGGCATGTTTATTGTAACAATAAATCGTGAATTTAGTGTTTTTTCAACTCTTATGATT
>NNCF01127972.1:619239-634780 GCA_002313205.1 Laupala kohalensis
CTAACTTTTTATCTTATCTAGGAACTTTTGCTGAAATGTTTGAATCCGCCTCTGCCTTAGGGCCCTTGATTGGAATTGATGGGATGGTCCCTTGCTTGCTCCCGGAGAGTAAATTAGTTTGTTGTCCTCCACGTGGTCATACACAGTTTGTACTGTTTTTTGACAATAAATTTATTATAACAATTATTGTAACATTTATTTATGAGTAGAAGTTGAAACTTTTCTGTTGTGTAATATATTTTTGTACATTTTCTTCCATGTTG
This sequence comes from Laupala kohalensis, assembly GCA_002313205.1. Taxonomy (NCBI): domain Eukaryota; kingdom Metazoa; phylum Arthropoda; class Insecta; order Orthoptera; family Trigonidiidae; genus Laupala; species Laupala kohalensis. Next base: position 619,503 of record NNCF01127972.1, read on the forward strand.
TTTCCAGGTTCAAAGTTTGGAAGAGAAATCTGGTTGGCTGGATTTGTTTGTGCCTCCACTCTTTTCTGAAGATGGTAGACGTATGGTACTAATTTATCCTCACAACCAAGGGAAAGGAATCGGAGCTTTTAGACACGTGACCCTTCTAGAAAGAGATGCTAAGGGGGATTCTTTCAAACCCCTTACATCAGGCAAGTTTGTGGTGGCAGAAATAGTTGCTTGGGATGAAAAAGCTCATTTGGTGTAAGTAGGAGCAATTTATTTTTAAACTCTGTGTGATACTACTTACACAATAATGAAATTTCGATTGTCTTTATATCTTTTCAGTAAACAACTCCTTCACATACTATATATTTTAATCATAGACAATCAATACATCTACAGAATTAACATTGACATTATTCACGCCTACAATCATTATTCAATTGACTAACACTAACATTTGCCTGATGATGGCAGCAACATGCTGTAGAAATGTTGTAAAAGTATTAATTACTAGTTACATTAAAATGTCAATTACTATTTCAATCTACAGACTTGGTAATTGTGGAGCTTTAGCAACATTATCAAAGAATGATAAATTTATCATTCAATCTACAGAATTAATATTTCACAAATCTTCCATTCAATACACATATTTACACTCTGAAAACATTAACAGTACTCCTAAAAGACATAACACGAAATATCAAAATAGTGTTAGGACAATGTTAAAGTATTTTAAAACATTTTCACAAGCTCGTCTTATATTATTTATATGTTACTCAAAGAACATTGAACAATATTCATTAAAACATACCTTAAAGTCACATTAATATTTAAAATTTAAAATTTAGTATATTCTGGGAGGTTGAACATTTCAACCTTCTGTCAAGTAGTTCTTTGAAGACTGTCTCATATAACCACAGAATGTGAAACATGAGCATTACCATGACAGTACTGACAACATCACAAAGTTTCTCTTAACTTTCGCTTTTTACTTTTTTAGCAGCCTTTGCCCCATCCTGGCCCGAGTTTTTCTCCGTTTTTCCTTCGGGTAGAGGCGGATTTCTTGTACAGGTTCTCCAGGCTTGTGTCTAGGGACGCGTTTATTGAAACAAGAAATCGTGAATTTAGTGTCAATTCTTATGATTTTTAAATACTACACTCAGAATAACCTATAGTTCGATAATAACTTGTACATGTAAATTTACAAACATATTTGCATTAAATTACAAACATATGGACATTATATATGTATTATAACTCGCAACTAACTTTTTATCTTATTTAGGAACTTTTGCTGAAATTTCTGAATCCGCCTCTGCCTTCGGGCCCTTGATCGGAATTGATGGAATATGTCCCTTGCTTGCTTCCGGAGAGTAAATTAGTTTATTGTCCTACACGTGGTCATACATTGCAGTTTGTAACTGCTTTTCTGACAATAAATTTATTATTAAATTTATTATAGCAGAAAGAATAAACTGTCATAATGTCTTGTAAAGATATTACTCTCTAACTGTGTATTAACGTTCTTATTTATTTTTATATAAAAAAAACCCTCGAAACGTTGGCAAATTGTTAAATATAATAAAGGAAGATTTGTGAACTAGTATTGATTGTCTGTAATTAAGACACACAGTATGTGAAGGAGTTGTTTACTAGTACTCTACTTGTGTTTTCATTAGCTTTAATCACTTAGTGTCTAATTGATAAGAAAAAAATATGTAATGTATGTCATTGAATGTCATTTTCATATGTTATGTGGGGTACTGATTGGGTAGTTATAAGATATTGTAATGTCTTAATACAATGGTATGTTCTAATTGAAAGATTATTGAAATATCTTGTTCACGGGGCCCCGAGCTGAGTCTGACATTACTTCCACTTACTTGTGCCATTCTCCTTCCTTCCTCTTTCCTGACCTTCCTTGGTCACCTCTTGTTCTTTTCGATCCCGACGCCATTAGGTTCCTAGGATATCTTTCATTTTCTTCATTCTTCTTATTTTTTGTCCTACCCCTCATTTTTTGTCCCCCCTTATGTTATGTGGCCCCCCTCCATTTGATGTATGTTGTGAGATATGTTTTGGTGTGTTGTAGATCAGGAGGGTTTTTAGTGGGTATGGTTGAATCATTCGACGAGTCCCACACAAGAGGAGTCATGTTGGCTCTCCCTAGTGCGTAACTGCATTTTCCCTACCTGTACAAGTTTTTTGGGCTCCAATGACCTTTGATGTCGACATGAACCGTAAAGCCCCACAAAAAAACAAAACCTAATATTGTTGGAAAAAAAGATTTGTTTTCCATTTCTCTTATTGAGGAATTGTAGACTTCACAAACATACAAAAATCCCTTAAATAGCGGTGAACCCCATCACTAAGTTACACAATAATTGTGTTATGTTGTGTGAAAATGGGAGACAGGACTGAGATTTGAACTCCAAGACCTTCAGTGTAACGCTTACCAACTGCGCCACCCTGCTCTACCATTGACATTCAGTGGATCTCGCAAGTTGAATGTCAATGGTAGAATGGACCCACAGGCAAATGGGGTGGCACAGTTGGTAAGCGTTAAACTGAAGGTCCGGAGTTCAAATCTCAGTCCTGTCTCCCATTTTCACACAACATAACATAATGAATTGTAGACGGTTTGATTTTTCCTAACATTTTCACTATATTAAAGATAACTGAGATAGATTTATGCATCTGGTTACTTTTGCATCTGTGCCTGGATCAGAGATTTCTCTCTACGTAATTTTTTGCATCATGTTCACTTACTTTTCATGATTCTAAGTATCGTCTATTTAAAAAAATTTGAAGACTTATTTCTTTTAGTGCTACTAACAGAGGTTGCTGTATAATTAGATGTAATTAATTATAGACTAAGATCTTTTGCTATGGTGTTTGATTTTTAAATCTTTACTATGTACAAATCTTATTGCTACAAAAAATGAAAATTGTGTATTTGACTTAAGTGTTAATAATATTGTTGAAATCAATCCAGAGGGGGCGGTCACCTATTGATTAGAATGCTTCTAATTCTGAATAAGGAACAACCCCTCCCCCTTTTCTTTCAAGGAACATAAGTTTTTTATTTGTATGATAAAACTATGCATGAGTCTCATTAGTCTCATAAACCATGCATTTGTTTATAAAATAGATTTTTGACCACGTAGCAAATGTCTTTTTTCCCTGTTCTAAGAAAAGTTTTGAAGATGAGCGCTATGGGGCTGAAAATCTGTTTTATTTATTATTATTGGCATATCTAATTATTTTTATAATTTTACAATTGTTTATTTTGTAGCTTGCCAACAACTTCATTTATCAAAACCATAAACACTTTATGTGTAACTTTATGGAATGAGGACAATTCATTCTTAAATTAATGTAACCAAAACAAGGACACTCGTTGGTTTGTCATTGAGGACTCAAATAAATGTGGTGGTAACTTAAAATGTTTTGTATTTTTGCAGATATTTTCTTGCTACAGATGAAGAAGACCCCTCCATTCAACATCTGTACAGTGTATCAGATGATTCCGCTACTGCGCCAAATAACCGTACTTGCATTTCATGTCAGTTTAAGAATGCTGTGTCCAAAGAACCCTGTCTTCACAACAAGGCTGCGTTCAGCAAAGACAGTTCATTCTTCATGCATAGCTGCAATGGTCCCGATGTTCCTGAAGTGAGCTTGTATAACACTAAGGTAAGCTCTAGACCCTGGAAGAATTGCGTTTGATGATTTGTTATAACATTACCCGTAGTTTTTCTGTTCTCTTCATAATTTGCTTACACCAAGATGTTTTTTGTTGTTGAAGTATTAACAAAAGGGACATGTCGCAAAGTGCTATTGAAGCTTATCTACATGGAATGATAGGACGGTACGAGGTGTGTGTTAAGCTATTGTTAGTTGGTGGGCCACTTTGCTGGGTTCACCAACAACTTGGTCCACGTGGAGATGTTACTAGGAATAGGTAGTAAAATAGTAAGATGTGTTATTGATATTACGAGCAGCAGGAGGAGGAGATGGATTGAAGGAGGAGGGGAGGGGGGGTTCGCTTTTCACTAGTTTCACAGTCACTATACATGAACTGAAGGACGTTGAAGTGAAAAGCTACATATTTTTTCTGTCCTCACTGGGATGACTTGGTGATGAGCTAGAATGCTACCACCTAAGTCACCCGAGGGGCTAAGTGTATTTTTGTGCATGTTGTCTCTTCAAGTAATGTATGCTCGTGGATAGATATTTATTTAACTTGGTCAAATTGCGTTAAGTAAATCACATGCTATGTTAAGTATTTTGATAGGGAAATAAAAGTTTAATGTGGAAGTTGCTTGAATGCTTTTATGGGGAAAATAAAATGGAGAAGGCTGCCTTATGACGTGCCTTGTGTTTATTATTATAAATATTTATGACGGAGAAACATTACACGCATGTTTATTAACAAGTACACAAAAAGAAGGATAAATAGACGGCTAAACACAAAGATGATAGTTGTAAGGTACTGATGAGGAAAGCACAATAGTTTTGTTTCTTAATTTTACACTTTGAACTACCTAAAAACACAGAAAGCCATCAAATCTTGTAATCAGGTTTATTCCAATCCTTAAAAAAAGATGATGGTGAATGAGCCAGGTCATGAAGTAAACAATATCTAGAAAAAGCTTATAACGTATTGAAAAATTCTCAATTATCATTAAATGACCAAGTTTGTCATTTAATTACAAGAATATTGTATTGTTGCTTCTATAGAATTATGATTGTGTTTGATAAATACTTTATGAATTAAATATTATGTTACGCACCTATCTCCTGTCTGGGGATGTGTCTCGGGTCTTCCCGGTCCGGGTGGATTAAGTACAGTTGTGGAAGGTGAACAGGTGGTGTAGTGGTTAACACCCCTGCGATCAAAACAGGATCCCGGGTTCGATTCCCGGCTCATCGCCATTTTCACTATTAACCAAAAGTTATCGCATAAATATTATGTGCACATTATTTAAAATGCTAATTCAATCTATGCTTTATGCTCTATGCCTTACGAATAATAATGAATGTATTCTTTCATGTATTCAAGGAATTGAAACCCCTGATGGTGTGGGAAGACAATAGTGAAGTTCGGAGGCGTCTCAAAGGCCACGTTTTGCCAACCGTGAAGAAGTTGGCAGTAGATGTTCCAGGGGGTTTCCAGGCTCAGGTGCAGTTGCTGCTTCCTCCCGATTTAGACACCTCGGGCAAAACCAAGTATCCTCTTCTTGTCAATGTGTATGTCCTCTCAACTTCGTGGAAATCAATTTATGTTTTGTCACCGCATTCACAATCACCTTTCTTCCTCAGATACGGAGGCCCCGACTCGTTTCAAGTGACTCAGAGGTTCAGTGTGGATTGGAGTTCCTACCTCACTGTCAATCGCAGTATCATCTACGCCGCAATAGATGGACGAGGGTCTGGCCTCAAGGGAAATGACATGCTTTTTGCGGGATATCGACATCTCGGCTCTGTAGAAATAGACGATCAAGTGAATGTAACCAAGTAGGTTTCTAATCTATTTCAGTTGGTACTTCAAAACATTGGTTCAATGTCGAATTCTTAATTGCGTTTCTTGTGGTGGATGTATTATTTGTTTATAGAATGTTAGAATGTTAATTCATTCTCCTGACACGGTGAGCTGCATTTAATTTATCCGTTTCCTAAATGATTTGATCACTTGCAAACTTCTCTTCTGAAGTTTCTCATTGGAATGTCACGATTGAGTTGGATCATTTTCTGTTTAGGCACCTGCAGGAAACATTTCCGTACATCGACAAAAACAGGACTGGGATTTGGGGCTGGAGTTACGGAGGATACAGCACGGGGATGGCTTTGGCCAAAGACAAACAGGGCATTTTTAAATGTGGCATCTCAGTTGCTCCTGTGACTGATTGGGCTTACTATGGTAAGTGCATGCATTCCTCAACTGAGCACTGGGAGAACGTCTTTGCCATCCTGCAAGTCGTGTCCCAATTTCAGGGATTGATTCATAAAAGTTTTTAACTGGGACCGTCTCCTCCTCTCTTTTTTTATATGAAAATAAATGAAATTATATACATCTCAAAATTTCTAAAATAATATTAACTCGTTCATTACTGTAACCATTTTGCTCATCACAACTATCCATGTAGCAGTGTTCGGGTACATCCTCTCTGGTGATGCCAATTTTATTTTTATGTTTTTAAGTTAGATTATGCAAATAATGACTGGGAAAATATTGAAAAGTTATAAGTTATCTTTCCGAATGAAATAGGACAAAATAATTTCAAGAAAATAAGTGGTATAAATATAACTATATAAATAAAAGTACCTTTTATCTGAAGGTTTCGGGGATCATCTACCACGAGCTTTTAACATATTTACATTCAAAATAACAAAAATAGTAGACCCTAGGGAATGACTGATGAATACATCGAAAACTCTGTTGAGAAACAGCATCCTACAAATAGCCCTTAACAACAACGAGACCCTTGCCAGGAAGTCCCGTCATCAGTGAGAGCGAATTATGTGCTATTGCAGGATTTCCTGTCATTCTGTGGAGGTGGGAGAATCACGACTGGATATACCGTCATCCATAATGAATGGGTTTAAATGGTTCAAATCTAATAATTCCTTTATGGAATTATTATTTTTATGTTATTTAATGAATTGAAACCAATGAAATGCTCTAAAGGAGGAGGAGGGGGTAATGTGGTACATTTTGTATATATACATTTACCTCCAATCGAACCCCTGTTAATTTTGTGACTTTAAATATGACGTGTTGTAGATACTATATACACGGAAAGATACATGGGACTGCCGACACCATCAGATAATTTAGACGGCTATGTGGAATCGGAATTGAACAATAAACTTGACAATTTCCGAAACAAGATGTTCTTTCTTGTTCACGGCACTCTGGATGACAATGTACATTATCAGCAAAGTATGATGCTCTCCAAAGTTTTGGAACATAATGACATTCTGTTCAGGCAACAGGTGAGTGCAAATATGGGAATAAATATGGTAGAAAATAAATACATTCAATTTTCTGGACTAACTCTTTCGTAGTACTTTCAGTAACCCTCTAGTAAGTTGCTAAATTTAATCTGTGTACCTAGCACAGTTGTTAAATGCATCCTTTTTTAACCAAAAATATGTGCAAATATAATTTTGACTTTTAATTAATTTATTTATCCATTTAATTAGAACTCTTGACATTTTTCAAGGATGTTGTAATATTTATTGTTACCTCTGCTCCTTGTCAAGCAAATCTGCCATTGGGGTGAAGGTGAGTGGATGAAATAACATCATTCATCTCATTTATGACCTCCATATTTGTGACACAAAGTTATTGTTGCGTTTGACCAACAAACAGAAACATCATTTCAACATCTGCGAAAGGTGTAAAAAAAAAAAAAATGTAACTACTTCCCTTTGGTAATCTATTCTTGTGCATTATCGTTGCTACATTCACCACAAACAAATCTTCATATTTACTCATTACATCAAAATATTGGTAAAACATTACTTGGAGTTTTTCTTTACTTTGGCCTGAATGTGGAAAATAGCCCTCTCCCATAAGAGGAAACTCATGTGATTTTCTTACATTCTGAAAAGGATATGGATCCTGCTTTGGACTCTGAATCCCTTTTTCATCACTCGGAGAACAACAGAAGTGAAGGAAAAAGAAATGAGGATAGCACAATTAAGACTGAAATTATTCCCACAGACCTGAATGATTATGACCTTAAATCCAAAACTACAATGAATTAAGAAATTATTGTTCAAATTTCTATGTTGTTAATTACTTTTACAATTCATTGAGATGATAATAGGAAAATGAACGTATTAAATGTGCATAGTAACACAAAGCAGATGATGCACTTTGTGAAAATCAATTTCTTATTCTCTTAACAAGTCTTCTGCATGAACCAATGAATTGGTTCACTACGAAATGATATGTCATTCGTTTTACTTCTTAAAGCTAAGTATTTGAGAGTAGAGTGTCCGTGATAGTCCTGCAACTCAGAATTGTCGAGAATTTTTAAATTGTCAAAGCTTCTGAAGGAAAAGATTTATACAGTTACAAAGTTTTACATTCATACAACTAAAATGATATTTTAAAAAATTCAAAGAAACGGAAAAAAAAAAAAAAAAAANGGCTGACTACAATAAGGAGTGCAACTAAAGTAAAGTAAAGGTTGAACTTTCCCTCTACAACAGAGAACTACTACTCATGATGTGGCCATACAATTTTTATTAGAAAAGAAAAATCAGTTTTCAGAAGCAGGGGAACTAGGATGCAATTGATTAAAATGAATTAGATTTTTTATTTTTGTATAAAATTGTGAGAGTAAAAATGTCCTTTCTACTTGTAACAACTACAGCTTCTACTTTCTAAAGCAATCGCCTCAAAATCATTACATATTCGAAAAATAATAAAACTATTGTTTACTCCCAGCTTCTTTTCTAAATAAACTGAAAACAGTAGAATATATTTTACTTGCTCAATTATTTCATGAAATAGAACTTTTAGGTTGTAATATTTTCTTTATTTCTCGATGTTTGAGGTCTCGATGTTTAGTATTACACGAGCACCTAAAAGGGTAGGTGTCGAAACAAATACTTAGGAGAAGAGAGTTATTATATTATTATTGCACAGGACTTAAAATTGTGATAATGTAAAGCAAGATTGCCATTTTCATGAATCGAATAAGTATTTTTTTAAATTAAATTATATTACATAGCTCTTATATGTAACTTCAGACATTTATATAGAAATTAACAGAATCTTCTCTTTGATTGTTGGTAGGGGGGGGGGGGAGGTTGTAAAATTCTGATATTTTCACTTATGCAAAACTTCAATGACCCATTTTCAAGTATATTAACCTTATTGCATAAGAAGATGTAATGTTCCGGCCTACTCCACTTAGCAATCGCAGCGAAAAGACAAATGTCGAGAAAAACTTGATGAACTGATTTATTGATTGATTGGTTGCAGAGTTACCCTGATGAAGAACATGGCTTAGCAGGTGTCCGACCTCATCTGTACCACAGTTTAGAAGATTTCCTGGAGGAGTGCTTCAATTTGAAATGAAATTGAAATTGTGAAATCTGAATGGATGAAGTGATCATCGTCGTCGTCATCGTCACAGAATAAATACGTGATATTCAAAAGGATAGGGAGAAAGAATTGATCTATCAAAGAGCAAAGTTCTCAGGGGATGTTTCAAACCAGAGCGGCCCCTTTCAGTCGGTGATCTCGAATCACTGATTCTGTGAAATTCAGATGTTATGTTTTACAAATTTATTTTATATCCTTGACTTTCTGCTTTTATGAAGCAGATTGATCATGACAAACTTCTGAGAAAGAAGCTACGTACTTAGCTCAAGAAATCCCTCGGGGTATTTCAAGACTGTGTGGCACACTATCAGGTTTTACTGAACTGTGTTTTCAACTGAGTTTATTAAGGGATTTCCTGAGAGAGGAAAATCCAATAGTGGCCATAATTTTATAACATTAGAAAACTGATTGTACTTGTGAGTTTGTGCATTTGGAGGCAGAATTTTACCTAACACAAATGAAAGGAACTAGTAGTAGATATATGCAAAGATATGTGAAGAACTAGTCATTCAAACATGAACAGGAGATAAAGACATGCAAAATGGAGATTGTCCTAAGTACCAATGTGTATTCACGTCTTTTATGTTCCATTGTTCTGTTCATTTTTGATTCTTTAGAAAAGCTGTTCCAAGTATTTCATCGGACTAACTGCAGTAATGTGGAACTGCAGTAATTTTCACCAGGTGTGCATTTTTGATGTTTTTGTATTTCGTGATCGTGATTTGTATATTCAGAACTCTACACTATGTTTCTTTAAATGAAAATCAGCTTCTTGTATATATTTGACAATCACTATATGGTGCTGTTGAAATCTAATGTGCAGATTGATTTGTATTGTCCTCTAAAAATAAAACAATTTGAAAGGATCCAAGATTTAATGCGTATGTATTCCATGTAACAGTTATTTCAGTGGACCCCTAGATGCAGATGTTTATCGAGGGACTTGTAAAGTATTACTTGAAAGTAAACCTAATGTCACAAGGAAGAGCGATTCTCCTGCACTACTTGGCTTATTCACTTTCATATCTTCACAATTAGAAGGAATATTTTACTTTGATATATTTAGTTTGATATCAATGTAATTTGGTAATTTTTTTTTAATTACATAGGGTGACCAGATGTTGTCTTTTTCACAGATATTTCATCAATTTTACTTGTCTATCCTTTGTCCACAAAAAAATGTTCATGAATGTTTTCTGAGGTTTATCAGTTTGAGGGTTTTCTCATTAATTTTGTCTTGGTGGACACTTGCTTTGCAAATATAACGTGTGACAGAACAGTATATTATGAGTGGCACTCTACAATTTTAAGGAATACTCCCATCTAGAATTTTTGAACTACATTTTAGATACACTTTAATTATTGGGAGTAATATCAAATTCAGAGAAATACAAATTAAGTGTTCCTTAACCTTTAGCAACACCGACCTATATTTTGTAAAACGAGCACANAAATTTCTACCAATAGGAGTGGGGGTGGACGAGCACATAGAGATCAATAACTATTTCTCTAATATTATCTAAATAAGACTGAGTATGTATGAATATATTTAATTCAAAAAATATATATACAATGTAAAAAACATCTACCTTCCATTTAAATGAAATTAAATAATTCACATAATTTGAGAGATCCTTCATATTGGGTCCCACATAAATATTTCAAGGGTTAATATCTTAGTTTTTGTGTCTGTTGTTAAGATTGGTGTTTCTGAATGTAAAATGTAATTCATTTTGAAGATTCCAAACATTGTTATTGTATGTGTATTTTACCCTTGTGCACGATTAATTCTGTTGAATTTGTCCTCTTATTTTGTTCTCTGATGTCCTCTGTTATATGGTCACTCTATACTTATATCCAAGCATGAATTGTTACAGCCACAATAATAGTTTGTTCCAGCTGCGATAATTCTGGATTTTCTGTCCCAATCCGCTGTTCCAGCCATATACTTAAATATCATATAAATTACTTTAATACATTTTATACTTATGTCTACGGAATTTCATACTAGCACCTGCTGGAACCAAACTGTTCGAAAAGTTTGTGGATTCTGTTGGGGTTGGTCAGAGTTGCCAGGTCTTCAAATAAGAATTATCATACAAGCCTTCCAAAATTATCATACATCCTGTTTTTACATATTACATCATAATTTAAATTTTATTTACCAATATTTTAATAAATCTTATTTGGTATTTACCGCGTTGGCTTCAAAAAAATATTAGTTTTCTGTTTATGCATTGTGTTATGAAAAACAAAATAAACTCTGATGAATAACAGTCCAGCATTGTTCTTCATTTTGTACAACCGAAAACGTTTCTTTGAGCAACTTAGATTCTATGGTATGCGGTACTCACGCTGAATTTTAAATACACTGCCATGTTCAACACTGCTGTAAAGTTTGAGTTGTACTTGATAACAGGTTTATATGACTGAAATGTATACTATTTATTTTACAATTATAGAAATATTTAGAGTACATTAAACTTTCAAATTGGAGGTTCCTTATAGGGCAAGACACAGGGCGCATTCAATCCTGCATAGGTACACCCCTGACAATGACGCCATTATCTTGCTACTTGGTATTAATATTATTCCAAAATATTATGAAACCAATTTTAATTATTTTTTTAAAAGGTCATTCCATTCCATTCCATTCCATTCCATTGCAATAGTAAAGAAATAATGAAACTTGTAAGGAAAGAAGGCACATTACCCATTTCAATCCCTTTGAAATGCATGTAAAGAGCCTAGTTTTGAAAAAATCTCAATAAATGGTAAATTAAACAAATTAATAGAAACAGGGGTGGTAAGATACATGTTATGTCGTAATTTTAATCTAAGAACTCTCTTTACATTACATAAAAATTGTTTCATTGTTCTTATCCCAATCGTATCTTATTACTCCGTTCTTCCCTAAGAATAACATTCCTTTAAATTGAGTAAATGGAGATAACAACATACACTCCTTAAAATAGTGGAGAGGCATACAAATAATAACGACAATAAAAGTACTCTTTCGAATATAATTGATTACTTGTGTAACTGAATTTGAACCTTGATGATTGCAGAAAATAGTCATATTAAAGAATAAAATAGTGATGGACACGATCCTGTATCTTTAAACTTTCTGGGTCCGCTGTTTAAAAGGATTAAGCTATCAGAGCGTGAAAAATTTTGTCGATTCTTGATACTTCCCACCATAGTGTGAATGAATTCAAACACCAACCAACTCAGCCTTATTTACGCAGCGTATATTATTTGACAAGATTACATTTTCGATGATCTGATAAGGTCTAACTGCATACCATGGTGTTTAAGATGCGATAGACATCTAACAATGTAGTCTGCGCAGATGTAGTGGAATTGGTGTTAGATGTAATATGAAATTTGGAAAAAAATATCATGTTTTTGTCTTTTAAGTTATGGACATGCTCTTTGGTGAAATTATCGTGCAATTGGTCTTACCGTACATAGTAGTACACATGGCTAAATTATGATACAAGATGATAATTATCATACATCTGGCAATGCCGTGCCCCTAATCCCAACAAACCCATGAACCTATAACATTCCCTAACTTCTGCACCTGACTTCACAAGCAACAAAACACTATCTATTCTACACCAAAACATACGATCATTAAAAAACAAAATAAATTTGCTAGAGGTAGAGTTAGATACAACATTAAGGCATATCTCGGCACTATGTTTCACTGAACGTTGGCTGTCAGACACTAAAATTAACATTACATCACTATCATTAACATCACAGGGTACTATCTAGCAAGATTTTATTGCCGTAAAATAGATAAACATGACAAAAATAAGCATTATGCATATGGAGGTCCTTGTATTTACCTAATACGTAACGTAGAATCCAGGCAAAACACAGATTTTAACTATGTGTTTAAGGACTCTGACTTTGAGTGTACTATAGTTGAAATCCCTGCTTTAGAGATATTTATTTTAAATATTTACAGAGCACCTGATGGAAATTTTGAAATCTTTAGAAAACAAACCTAGAAACAGTTCTTAACAAACTGACAAAACACAAGAACCACTCTATCATTATTTGCAGAGATCTGAACATTGACTTTTTACAAACAAACATCATCAATGAACATGAACGAGAAGAGTCCATACAGGTAATGAAATCATTTAATTTGGAATCCATAATAAACAAACCCAGAAGAAGAACAAACAGCACTCAAACAATAATTCACCAAATACTAATTAATTGACAGCAGCAAACACATTTATCTTGCCTCCACATATGATATAGGACTAAGTGACCATAACGCACAGGTCCTCTCACTTACAATTGATATGAACTCCCAAAAGCCCCCCATCGTAACTAACAGAAGAATATTTACCTCCACAAATTTAAATACACTTCTAACACTTCTAAATAATGAAACGTGGACTCAGGTTTATGAAACCTCTAACGTAGATAGCAAGTATAACAAATTCTTCTATCAGTTATTAAATTATTTTGACATATCCCATCCGTATAAGCAACAAACACAAAAGCTACAAAGTAAAAAACATTGGCTGAGTAAAGGAATCAAAACATCATATGAACAGAAGAGAAGACTCCTTATGTTAACTAAACAACCATCATGTCCCATTCAACTCAAAACATATTACAAACAATACTCAGTAGTGCTTAAGAAAGTAATAATTAAAGTCAAACAGATGACGAATGACAAATACATAGAGAAATCTACCAACAAAATGAAAGTTATGTGGAATATTGTTAAGCAAATCACTACGCAAGTCACCAATAAACAACAACAACATAGAATTGATACAAGACGATAACAAAATAGTTGACTCCATTGAAGTTGCTAATACACTCAACCAGCATTTCACAGACGTAGCCAACCAACTACAACATAAGCAAAACAACCACACTACAAGCTCTACCAATACGAAATGATATTCATGTAACATCAACAATGTATATCAGGGAAACGAATGAGGAAGAAGTCCTTCAGATAATTAGTAAAATGAAAAAACAAAGCATCCTTTGGAATTGATGAAATACCAGACACAGTCATTTAAAAAATAAATAGCAATGTACATAATCAAACCACTTACTCACTTGTATAACAACTCCTTAACCCAAGGTATCTTCCCACAACTTTTTAAAACTGCCATCATAAAACCTCTTCACAAAAAAGGAGACAAACATAATGTAACAAACTATAGGCCAATATCACTTCTCACAGGTTTCTCTAAAATACTAGAAAAACTATTTAATAACAGATTAAAAAGCTTCTTAACTTGTAACAAAATTATTACAGACTCCCAACATGGATTTAGATACAAAATATCTACTGAAACTGCTCTATTTGCTTTTGTCAATGAAATATTANCATAGAATTGATACAAGACGATAACAAAATAGTTGACTCCATTGAAGTTGCTAATACACTCAACCAGCATTTCACAGACGTAGCCAACCAACTACAACATAAGCAAAACAACCACACTACAAGCTCTACCAATACGAAATGATATTCATGTAACATCAACAATGTATATCAGGGAAACGAATGAGGAAGAAGTCCTTCAGATAATTAGTAAAATGAAAAAACAAAGCATCCTTTGGAATTGATGAAATACCAGACACAGTCATTTAAAAAATAAATAGCAATGTACATAATCAAACCACTTACTCACTTGTATAACAACTCCTTAACCCAAGGTATCTTCCCACAACTTTTTAAAACTGCCATCATAAAACCTCTTCACAAAAAAGGAGACAAACATAATGTAACAAACTATAGGCCAATATCACTTCTCACAGGTTTCTCTAAAATACTAGAAAAACTATTTAATAACAGATTAAAAAGCTTCTTAACTTGTAACAAAATTATTACAGACTCCCAACATGGATTTAGATACAAAATATCTACTGAAACTGCTCTATTTGCTTTTGTCAATGAAATTTTAATTGCACTTGAGCAGAAAGAAATCCCTGTTGTACATGCATGGCAGTGGAAGTATTTTCAACTTTTCAAATAATGGTTTACACGTTTACATTTTTGAAACTTTGTACTTTGTAAAAAAGGATCTACTAGACAAAGGACCACTCTACATACTTTAATTCCACAAAGTACTTTAAGTTTCAAATTACACTGTTTTAGCATAAATATAGA
>NNCF01127973.1:9227-33485 GCA_002313205.1 Laupala kohalensis
TTTTTTCTAATTTTCTATCCCTAAATTGATAAGTGATAAGAATTAATAATCCAAATTACATAACATTGTCCTTAAATAAAAAACAAAAAACATTTTAACATTTAATAATATGTAGAAAATCCGCGGGACCTTTTTCCGGATGTACGATGCTCGACTTCCATAGGACATCCCAGAAATCCACGGATGTGTTTGGGACGTAGCGGACATAAAATGGACATCCAGTGGGTATCCGGTGCTGTCTGAAGCGGAATCGCTCACCAGCACGGGTGAGGTTTTCTAACTGGGGTTTTAGTTTCGCGTTCCAGAACAATGAGACTACTTTAGACAAGAATGTTGCCTTAAGCAAACCTCACAAAACATCACGTGATCACAAAAACACAGAATGGTTCCCGAGATGGAAGTTACCTTATGGGTTTGAGGTGTATATTGTTGAAGTTCGCATAGCGCTTCTTAATTTTGTGTGACCTCATTTTGAATTTTGTCTCTCCACATTTACATTAATATTACTATCGTTTGGATAATTTATTGAAGGAATATTTCTGACGTCGACAAGTAATTTATCTAAAAAAAGAAACGATTTCGTTGTTATGTCATAATTTATTGTTGCAATGAGTTCTTTTGCCCTAATGATGGCCATCTTCAGTACTGGGTCCTCTCGTAAGACAGTGTCCATGTAGAAAGTGAAAAAATTTCGAAACATTGAAAACTCTAAATTTAGGTTTGAGAAGCGTTCAAATGCATGGAGGGAAGAGACAAAACTGATTCCTTGTACAAACTTCCGTCTCCGTTTCACGGATTTCCAATTTCTGCACGATCTCTGTCCTGCGCTCGACTTTCACATCGACGGCCATCCAAGTCACAACTCTGCCGTTCTCGACACGAACAATTCTATTTCATCCCAGTAGCAATTACTCATAAGTTTAGACAGTCGTTAAGTACCCAGTCTGTGAATGTAAGTTTGAATTGTGAGCGAGCTCGTCTGCATAGAGTGGCCAACAGGGGTCCGCGTCTCACCAGAATTAGGATATGTTTGTGTCTGATTCAACGCTCACTCTATGAGAAACTACAATGCGCACAGAGAACATCTTCGAGAAAGAGAAACAGCTCGCTTCAAGCCGGAAACTGCAAATATAATAGCGTCGCGTATAAGATTTTAAAAAAAATTAATTGGTGATCAAAAAAATTATTTATAAATAAAAAATTAACAAATAATTGTTGAAAATTCGGTTTAAAAGGGGATGGTGGCAACACTGGGTTCCAGTTGTATTATTCATGGGTACCACTATAATTCCAGGGCATGATAAAAACAACTCCATGCTTTCTCCATGTCCTTTGTGTTGCTTACTGTGATCTATCTCTTTTTCACTTTTACACGGATCCTAGTATACCAACCCTTTGCGCTATCTAGCGGTGGCGGAAGACGACAGCAGAAGTAGTTGGGGCGTTGGACACCTCTCGCCAAGGCGCCACCTACTGGTCCTGGGAATGAGAGCGAGATTCATTTGTCTACTTCTGTTCATATAGCTAGAGACCTTAAAAAAAAAGAACAGTAAGGGGCTGAAATATAATGCGGTGTTTCTCACAATTTTAGAAAATACAACTCGCAGTTACTCGTTGCGGTTTGTATCAACTGTAGTTCGTCATATGGTCGTGTTGTGTCTCCCTCCCTTTCTCCCAACTCCACCAATAAGAGGCGAGAACCCACAGACAGCACGCACCAAAAGGGGTTACGAGAATTTGTGCGAAGTAAAAATGCCTCTTATTAGAAATTATATGCTTTTGAGTTGGGACACAGCAGGTGGTTTTATTTTTATGAAGGACTCTTCACGATGCGTAGTAGTCTTTTTAAAATGTTTTCTACTTTGTTTAGAAATGCTTCAATCATGTCACTTATCGATATCAACATTTCATGTCGTTATGTTACTGTTGGTTGTCGAGGACATTTCGTTGACCGGAGGTTTGAGAAAAGAAAAAAAAACATATGTGTTCACTGAATGCTTCCCAACATGTGAAACGTTCCTTTTTTAGTATTTGTGTTGTATGTCTGCTGAAAACGCTCCTCAAAACCTTTCTCTGGTGACCAAAGAGTGAACTTATATTCTTGCATTTTCAAATCGAATCCCCGTGGTATAAATTATGTGCTGTTTGCCTCACTACTTAAAGGTAGGAAAGAGATTTTATTTGCAAGAAAAGTTTAATGGAAAAAGGTCCATTGAATTGGAAAAACATGATTTAAATATAAAAAAGGTCTTGTTTTATGTTAAAACCGGTTTGTGTTTAAACCACCATATGTGCTATATATTAATATAATGACAGTGATTCGATGTATAATAAACGATGTAAATANTTGCATAATAAACGATGTAATATAAATATAAAAATTAAGTTTGCGCTAATATTATTTATAAAAAGAGAAATTGATCTTTGTAATAACGAAGATATATCATACACCGTGATACTTTTTTTGCACGTTTTAATATGTTCGTACGTTTTATTGTTTCTTGATTCCATACTAAAAAGTCATATAAGTGGAAAAAGTCTCTCCATATGTATAAATAAATTGTTGTTAATTCCTTAATTAATGTCAAATCATTTTCGGCCAGGAAACTGATAAACGAAAGAGAGTCCGTATTATAAAAAAATCTTGGTGTTAAAAATTTCTCCTTACAGTAGGTGAGTCGGAGGGGGGCCGCCAGTAGAAAGAATAAAAGGTACCAAAATATTTGTGTAGAGTACGAAGGAGCCTTAAAAGAAGATCTGTTACGTTACATCATGTACGATACTACGATGAGAAATACCTTTCCTTAAGATAAATAAATAATAAACGACTTAAGACCTATTAATGGACTTTTATTCGTCCATCAGAAGGTCGCAAGTCATAAATTATCTCAATAATGTAATGGACGTGAATGATAAAATACCTTCCGGTACGTTGGTTGCATTGTAACCACCTACCTTTCATAAGATTCCGTTCGTAGTTTGTATTCTTGCCACCCCCACCCCCCGGCACCGATATTTGACTGAGGTAATTAATTCTTGGAGGCGATTTGTTCTTCTGTGCAACAGGGAATCGCCATCAATGCTCCATACCTAAATTTCCCATACCTAAATTTCTGAAATATAAAGTGACAGATTAATATTTCCAGGGAAGTCGCTTTAGTGCCTTCTAATGGGCGACGCGTGCCTGGTGAAGACAGCTCGCACTATGAAGGGTTCCACTGTGTGCTGTGCTTAACTCGTGTACCATCAGATTAATAAGGACGACTTCATATGGACTACACTAGACGCGTAGGAGAGGAGATTCGTACATCTTGATATGTGTAATGTATCTTCTCTGTCTATTCTGAAAAATAAACAAGGTAAAATCCATTTTACTTATTTATTTGTTTCTCTTCACGTCTGCATCGAAAGATATTACATGAATTTAATTTTTAACAATGGATCTCTGTTATCTAATTTTTCGGTCTTCCAGTAATCCAGCTGGTCAAATTCTCACTTTCATCCGCTTCTCATGCATTTGGTCTTCTCTCATCTCTTTTTCTCTTCTTTGCTTCCAACCACATCTGCTACGCACAACTTCTCATAGTACTACCACGCGGGCATACATAACCTCAACAACAACCGCATCCCAGTAGACTTCGTTGGCGCTCAGCTGACTTCTCCTTCCACCTACAGAGTACTGAAAAATAGCTGGAGCTAGGGACGCAACGTAATTGTATTATTGATAAAATTACTGATAAATTTATATCGACACATGACAGTTTTCGATAATCGATTCTATTAAATATTTGTATTGATGTATAAATATTTTGTTATTAAAGGGAAAGGAAAATACTTAAAATCAGTTCATATTTATTAGAGTTATCAGAGGAATTAAAAACGTTTGAAGCAAGTCACGCCATTGACTAATTTAGACAGTGAAGCACGGTAGAAACTTCAGTTGTCACATTGCGAAATTAAAGTCATCAAACTTCCTGTTAAATTACAGGTGAAAAAACATTTATATTTGTAGTGAATAAAATCGCTAAAAGATTTATCAGATCGAAATCATGGTATCGGAAATGTGAAAAATAACAATATAAACTTTGATATTATGGGTTTACCGAAATATCGTTACGACCCTAGCGAAACGTTGATCGATATGCAGTAAACTATGAGAAATTACGCCTTAGTTTCCCATGGCGTTTCTCTACCATTTTAACTCTATGGTGTAAGTCTGGTTTGCTGATACTATGTGAAAAGTGTAAAAGGAACTCTTTTTTAGTGGTGAGGGTGGCATTAACTGTGTGCGAAAAGCTTCTTTTCCCGTTGAAGTGAACAAAATGAGAAAAGTCTAGTTTCAATTACCAAATAGCTAACATTTTATCTGCAGATATGCTTCCTCTAATTTGGAGATTTCTTCTGCTCGGTGACGCACACGGGAAGCAGTTTGTGAGTCGAGATTTAGACACATTCGCCATTCCAAGGGAGAAAGCAGCCGTCGACGAATGGCTATCTTCTACTTTGCCCTTGCACATCATGAGAGACCATGGAAGTCAGATGGCGCCGATTCCAGGTGAGTCCCCATGTGTTTATACTTCACAGAATAATTGTTACGTCTCAACTGAAAACGATTTTCATGCAGATAACATACTCGAAACTTCTTTATTATAAAGCATAATAATAGTAATTAACAATGTAATAATGAGCAGACAATGTCTCGTAATCCAAAAGTGAAATGTATCTTTTTTCTTACTAAACAGAACGCAACTAAGGCTGTCCGATAGAGTCCTTAAAGAAAAGAGAATCGCTAGCGACATACGAGGCATTTGAGTGCGTAAATTCTCATAGTCCATTGCATCTGTCGATCGTGGTCGCAAAGTTCCGACTTCTTTCAAAACACTCGAGAAGCCAACGATGCGCAATGGAAAAGCGTTATTCTCAATTGATCCCTACACATATGGTTGTACTAGGAAGACAGACTCGTTGCATTTTCTGGAGTTATGAGAAATTTCGTTTTATATTTCACCGCTGACGCTTCTCTCATCATATAGGACTCTACTGTCCCATAAAGAGGGGTCACTTACAAATAAGGAGCTGCGCCCATTTTTAAAATTGATTATGACATGACTCAGTTATTTGATTCCCTGCGCCAAATGGCAGAGTTTTTTTGAGCAGCGTTTGGCATAACTTGTTTCAACATGACAAAGAACGCGATTAATCATGGAACTGGATATATTTATCAGGAAACATTTTGGGTGTATTTATATGCATTTCGTCCTGTTCTCTTTTCCCCATCTTACTTACCCCGGTTTCATGAAATATTTTGTTAATTTCTGCCTTGGTTTTTTATCTTTTCCCCCCAGGGGACTTACATCTAGTAAGTGCGTGTTTATCGAACACGGGGCCCCGAGCTGAGTCTGGCATTACTCCCACTTACTTGTGCCATGCTCCTTCCTTTCTCTTTTCTGGCCTCCCTTGGTCACTTCTTGTTCTTTTCGATCCTGACGCTATTAGGGCTGTGGTATCTTTCATTTTCCTCTTTCCTCTTCTTTTTTTTAATGTTTTTAGTAAATTCTTCAGATATGTTGGGATTTGAGTTTTGAGTTGTAATTCAGGAGGGTTTTTAGTGGGTATGGCTGAGTCATTCGGCGGGTCCCACACGCGGGGAGAGTCATGTTGGCTCTCCCTAGTGCGTGGCTGCATTTTCCCTGCCTGTACAAGTTTTAAGGGCTCTAATGACCTCGATGTTGACGAGCCCTAAAGCCCCCAAAAAAGAAACTTTATCTTTTCTTCCTCGTTGAGGATCGCGCGAAATTTTATTTTCTGCGCGTATAAATCGATAGGAAATATTTCTAAAACAATATATAACGCTGAGGTAGGTGTTGTTCTATAGGCTTCTGCTATTTGTAATAGGTATTGTCGTTCTATTGATTTTAATGTTGTTGGTTTTTTAAATTGAACATTAATCTCTCTTTCTGCCCAAATTACACAACTGTGGGTTGTTATTTGTCTTTCTGCTCCCACGTACAATGGCTATAACTCTCTCCGTGATATACTGAAGCGCATTATTCCTATCCTCATCATACTACACAATGCGATATTTATTCTCTTTCTTATTATATCCTTGTATATGTTCCTCTATTTCTTTTCCAACTCGTTTTCTCTGTTGTAGCGTATGTCGTTTTCTACTTATGTCTCTTTTTAGTTTCGTCAGCCCTTTTGTCCACCATTGTACGGGTTTGCTTCTTTCCTTTCTCTTTTTCAATATATTTACACAAATTTGCAATAAACGTATTTGCAAGGCATCAACTTTTTATATTGTCAATTTTGTTCTATAATGCCTAGAAATCCTGTTTCTTTTCATTTATCTCTTCCCAGTCTTTTCGTCAAAAATCCACTTTGTGTGATATTTTTTCGGTGGCTGCCACCGTAATTTCTATCGCCTTGTTATCACTCTGAATGCCTTGTCCTTTTCGCTATTGTGTTCTTTGTCCTGTGTTCCATTTGATTTTTTATTTTCTGTCTATTATTGAACATCCTTTGATACCAACAAATGTATATTCACCATATTCGTTAACTATTATCAATTTTGTTTCCAAAATATTTTTTTCAAAAAATCTTTCCCCCGTTTCGTCGTACATGTATTGCCTAACCATTTAGTTCGTGCGTTCGAATCAATGCACATCAGTATATCATGTGCCCACGCTATTATTAATTGTCGACAATTTAATGAAAATGCATTCCATAGTTAATGCTTAGTATGTGAAGTGCAGCTCTGCAGTTCAACCTCACTAGTCGCCACTTTGCTGAAAGGGATTCTTTAAATTGGTGAAATAGGGGAAAAGTCGTTTCATAGACGTTATTTTGAGAAAACATTTTGAATCGAGCCAATTAAAATGTTCGTTATTTTGGAGATGGATTCAACTTTTTCATTATTTTTTGTGTGATCTCAGAAACTCTTAAATCTTCTTCTCATTCTCTCGTGAAGTACTGGAAAGTTGGGAAATATTGCTACCTTTAAAAATAATACAGAAAAATATGCTTTAATATACGATAGATTAGTAGTAAAGGCAATGATGTTCCTAATATCTTTTGTTCCCCATGATTCAAATATAAAACTACCACGCTTCTCTTATTTTCATAAATATATCTATGTTTATATAATTTACTCTTTTATTTACCATAGTCGCTGGAGCATTTAAATCATTAGCGCTTTAAAAAATTAACATACTCATCATATTTATCTTAAAAATTACTTTCTGAACATGATTTGTAAATGTTATTCACATTTCTTACCTCCCACATTACGAAGTTTCATTGCAGAAAAAAGACTATATTGCTTTAAACTTTTGTTGCACTGATACGAGAGATTTCGCACCCTTATTTTAGTTAAGTTACAATTTCAAACCGCAATAAAAATTACAATATTTGTTCGAAGAAGTATTAATTTCGTATGACACGCCCAAAGAAGCAAATTTTAATGTGTCATGATTGTTTTTAATTGGATCCTAGTTTGAAACTAGCATATCTGAAAACATTGTATAACAGAAGATTACTACATGCAAAATGCTTGTATTAATAATAATAATAATAATAATGATATTTTTTAATATAGATAAATAATAAACAAACTTTTTCATAAAATAAATACATATGTTGAAATGCCTGTTAAAAATTAATGTTCATATTTTTTTGTAATAATTACATAAAATCAATAAAAATAATGAAATTTTGGATCGAGGGTTCGTGTGATTTCCCTATTTTCAGCGTCAACGCTATTTGTAAATTATAAATTAAATTTAACAGATAGTAATTAGGAAGAAGTGCAGTACAGCATATAGTAGTAATCTAGTACATATTAGCTGAAGAGGAAAGTGCCTTTTTTTCTTGCCAGAAACTTGATCCAGGAACCAGGCAAACACCAGCCTTCTTCAGCAGTTCAAAGCACTAGAATGCATCGTGATGGAGCCATTTTCATCGCTTTCAGTGGAAGATCAATCTAAAGGAAACCGATCCAATACACATCATAAGTCATAAGATCTAAGAGACATTTGTTCATGATAAGGAAAATGAAAAATTCGTTAAGGAAATGATTGGAAAATAGGTCTTAATAAAAATCAAATGCAACAAAACGCGAAACTGGAAAAAATAATTTTTCCGAATTCAATAAACCTATATATCGACGGGAAAATAAACCCTCTTCGAACCAAAGAAAGGAGGAAAAATGTCATCTGGATATCGGAAGAATTCCCAAACTCCGTTGATACTGTGGCTACTTGTCGTAAGTAAACATTAATACAGTTCCTCGTCACTACTGAAACACAGTTCCAAAAGTAATTTTTCTGCATTTTTCGTTAGTCAGTGTTCTTAAGATTGAACATAGCTACCCATGTCGCGAGAGTGCGGTTGCTCTCTGGTAGAGAGGAGGTCGCTCCCTGAACACACTCTTCACATTGCGTTGCGTGATTGGATTCTCACATCGCTTTTGTTCACACCAGGGTCCTTTCACTCCGTTGAAAATCTCTTCAGTAGAGCTTTCGCGTATTTCCTGTAGACTTATCTAAAACACTAGTTGAGAGCTCTTGACGATTTTTTATTGTTGATACGTATTGTAGGCCAAAATAGCACGTTAACGATCAAAACTAGTTATCGTACCTTAATTGGGTCGTGTCGCTTAGCGATTATTCGAAATATAAACCACACGAAGTCACAAATATTCTTATATCACACCGTTGAAATACGAAATTCGAAATATATCTCAGTGGAGAAAAAATCGAACAAGAAGAAAATTCATCACCCCTTTAAAATTAATATGCCGGAAAATTCATTCTTAGAGAGCGTTAAAAATAGAAAATGTTTGAATGTGTCCGAATTTCAAGTTCCTAGATCTGCGTTGACGAAGCAGTCCGGCAACCACGTAGGACAACATCGCATTTACAGAGAAATATCTCCTGGATGTTGTGTTCAGTGCTACTTTTAATCTTTAACTTCGTTCTTTTGAATAATGTTGTGTGAACATGATTTGTAGTAAAATGTCTCATTAAACTCTTTGATGGAGGCAAACACTCGAGACCTGTTAAAAGATTCAGATGCATTCGATTAGTTTCTCTGCTGTGCAACGTGTTCTTCTACGTCATCAGATGTGAAGGCGATATGATGTATATGGAAGAAAATCTTAAAACTATTATCTTCTATTTGAAAGATGCGAATGCGAGAGCCATTCTAGTACCCATGGCTCCCTCTTACACATTTTCTTTTCAGTGTATCCTTGGAGTGCGTTATCCAGATCGGTCGCGCCATCCAACTCCTCTGAAGACCAGGAGCTTCGTGTCTCCTGGGAATCAACCAACGATTTATCATAACTATCTCTCTTAAAATGTTGTTCTGTTTTTTAAAAATTGGTATTTCATGAGAGAGCGATAGACGGTTTCTAGTCAAATGACGAATGTGCATTGCAAAGGTTTTATAGAAGACCTAAAGGGAGAGATTTCCAATTAGTGAGTTTCAGTAACATTCGAAAAGATCATATCTGGTAGTTGATAAAATGAATCCGAAATATTAAACCTCGCTTACTGTGTAACTATGGGATCCACAACAGGAAGAATATCATGAATCTCCATATTATATTATAACTGTATTTTTATTTTTTTTATTTTTGCCTTTAGTCCAGTAAACATTCAATTTTTGTGAAGCCAATTTTCCGATAAAATATCTAGTTCAGTGGGTACAGTTTATATACCTCTATGAATTATTCATGTAATCTCCATATTTACGATACAAATTATAAAAGCACAAGCAGCTGTTCATATGAATCTTTATAAATGAAAAGCAATAACTCGTATTCTATTTAGTTCAGAACGTAAGATGGGATTGACATATGAAGTAGTGCTTGCAAATAGTATAAAGACAATGGGAGGATACATAGATAATGTATTCAGGTAATGAAACGTATCTTAAAAGATTGCGAAATTAACACTTCTATTATTGATGACGCGCCATTTGAAAGATAATCCACATTTATCATCCAAATCTGTCACCTGANTTTGCCAGCATACGCGTTTCATGTCACGTAGGAGCTAAATTATCAGATAAGATGACTTAGCAACAGCGCTTCTAGAGTTTTAATAAAGAAGTTAACTGATAATTAGAAATAATAAAAATCCAGTTCCTTCGAGTAAAAACTGACTTTTTTTCCACAACATTAATTCCTTAAGTAATTCTTAAAATTATACGTTTTTGAACGTCTGAATAAAATATTTGTGAAGTAATAAAATGACTTTCTTTTCAACAGAATACCTTTAATATAAAACATTATAGTCACAACACTTTAAAATAACTCTTACAAATTTCTTTCTTAAAATGTTTGAAAAAGTTTCGATTCATGTTGTTGGTCACCGTCAGGTTCCAATGTTCTTAAGAACTGCGAGAAACTATGTAGTGTCAATGGTAACATGTCAACTCAAATGTTGATTAAACATTTTAACCAAGAAGTTGTAAAGGGTTATTATGTATTTTAAGGGAGTGGTTTTTCACTACCTTGTGACTTTAAGTTTTACAATAAAGGTACTCTGTTAGAAAGTAGATTGTTTTCTTTAATCCTTAAAGAAACTCCAATATTGGTATAAAATTCACTTGTGTGATTGTACCTTGCTCCTTACGTAAGTGCTTGATCAAAGTGCCATCGTTTCATAAGCTGACACCTGAAGTCTTATCGAATCGCTGCTCCAAGAAGAGCGATACCAACTAATGCAAGTCATAAAAGTATCATTTTATATGATGTTATTTTTATTTTTGCTTCTTTATGCGAGTGTTATGAAGACGTTAATATATCCAAAGCAGAAACTACAATAATATAAACTTTGCTTTTTTATCTACATTGCTGAAAAGTAGTACCTTTATAATGTTCCCATTTCGTTTGTTCTATTTAACTTTTAAAGTAATAGTATCTCTTTAATTATAATGAAAGTAGGTCACATGCAAGTCTGTCTATTTGTAAACCTGTTACTCTTCTTCAAACTGGAAAACCACTTATCCGATGTTCATGATTCTTTCTCTTAATTCATAGTTATGTTCTCCAGCAAGGTTTGCGTATACATTTCGTTACCTTAGGTATCACAAGGGGCAATAACGATAATAGATAAAGTGTGGGGAAGAATTAATATTCGGAGAGAGATTTCTGCATAAAAACGTTTAGAGACAGGCGACAACCGTGAATGACAAAGTAATAGAAAATCGTTGAATACTCATGTCTATATACAAAGATAAATAATTATTTTTTTAGAAATGTTTTAAAATTATACGTGTAAAAAACTTAAAAAGGAGAGAGTAATTGAAGTAGGAAAAATGAATCCTTATCATATGAAATGCATTCTACGTTTTGTACGGTTAAGAATGATGTAAACAGTCTTTAAATCGTATATGGGTTTGTGTCTCAGGTCTTCCTGTTGTTTTAACCAGGATGGAAATGGTGCACAAATGTGGGAGGCGAACGAGTGGTGTAGTGGTTAACACCCCTGCGAGAAAAACATCAATCCCGGGTTCGATTCCCGACTCGTCGCCATTTTCACCTGAGCGAAAGTTATGAGGAGAGAGATTTATTTACATTTGAACGAAGTAAATTTGAACTGAGCAACGAAGTTCCCCCTTCGCCCACTGAAAGGAGAAGGGTGTAAGTGCAGTGCAATGCAGACCGGCCGCGTGGGACAAAAATGTGTTAAGATATCAACCCATAACAAATTCATTGATTTTTATGTGACTATCACTATACCATTGTTGAAATGGAATGGAAGTCTGACGAAACTTGACGGGAATTTTCAGGCGAAATATAACGAAGTTAAAGTAGGCTCAAAATTTACAAGAAAAAATACAATGTTGAAATAGAATCAGGAAACTTGTCAAAAGTGTTTATAACGAACATATCTATCGTGTGTTAAAATTTGGTATTAATGCAAGTTTTTACAAAATAATTGTACAAAGTAAAGGTTTAGATCAAAATGCGAGAAGAATTGGCATTTTTCATGGATTTTCGCGCAAACGAAATGTGCGTTGATAATCAAAAAAATTCATGCAACTACATAAAATTTAAAGACAATTCATTTAATTTGACGTTATTTCATTACATTCAGCCTCTCCGTTGAAGAGATGTGTGACAGCGTATAGTCGAGTCTGTGTATAATTTCTGCTTTTCAGAATTCACAGCTATATGAAGTGGAACATTAATGTGAAAAGCATATTCGGACGCATGTTTACGTTTTTACAAGAGTTTTAGTTTTACAAGCAGCCACCGTGTGTTGCCTCGGGAGGAACAGGCAAGCGATCGACTGGCGCGCTATTGGCGTGAGGTGCTTGACATGAAGCAATCATTTTTCACTTGCCACTTTCGACTTTTCTAAAGTTCAAAGAAGAATTATAGCGCAACATATCAAAAGCATACGAGCGAAGCTACTAGTTAGTAAAATACAAATCTGAAAAAGAATATTTGTTTCTCGTCTTAGTATTATTTAGTCATCGCATATTTGTGTTTAGAGGGAAAATACACAACCACGTAAGCAACATCCAATTTGGATGAGGTAGGCTTCTATTGAAGCTTACTGTGGTGATACAGTATTTGCCCAGACAGAAGTAATGTTGTATTGAAATTTTTGCTTTTTTGTAAAAGAAACAACAAAAACATAATGTTAATAACATCATAGCAGAGACAATGTGTCGGAGGTAGCCGTGGAACTGATGCGAGTAGAAAGTACAGAATCACAACATTGGGTCGAAAGGGAGGATTTTCAAACATTTCTCCTCAAATAAGAAAATGATACGAGGCCACGTAGAAAAACATATTGTATTTTGGTTCCGGCGCATATTCGAAAGGGCTGGTATAATACTCTGGAAAAAGTCATTTCCACAAATAAAAAGTGAAGTCCTGGAATGATAATTTTGTCTCAGGTGTAGATTAAAGACCTTGTCAAATAAGGATCAATTCTCTCGTAAACATCACTTGTCAAATACTTTGAAGGCCTTAAGTGATTGCGTAATGGAACTAAGTTCTCGCAGACTTTGATATCAGTGATGAAGAGATAAATCCCCGAACAGGTGAATTGAGATAAGCCGCACCTTTAAATTCTCCTTCATCACGATTCAATCTTCACTTGCTTCTTCGTTTCGAAAACAGCAGATCCGTGCTCTACACCT
The DNA here is from genome assembly GCA_002313205.1 of Laupala kohalensis. Classification (NCBI taxonomy): domain Eukaryota; kingdom Metazoa; phylum Arthropoda; class Insecta; order Orthoptera; family Trigonidiidae; genus Laupala; species Laupala kohalensis. Next base: position 22,392 of record NNCF01127973.1, read on the forward strand.
TACTCTTCTTCTGAGTCTTCGTAAGGGTGAGTAGTTTTGATTTTTTTTATGTTTTGGAGAAGAAGATCAGAAGAAATGGCGTTTAGGAGTATTGATTCAGAAATTTTGTAGTTCCTTCCAATTTGATGAGTTTTGATTTTAATTTTGTAAACCAAAAAAAATCGACACTTTCAGTCGTTAAAAATTTAAGTTTCTATTAATCCTAATAAATGAGTAAGGATTATTTAAATTCCTTTTCCGATTCTCACGTGTATTTCGATGAATCCGGAAATATTTTATTTCTCCTGATCCCTCGACAAATGAAGAGAATATATTTTTTACGAATCAGTTTTTACATTATTAGCATTTTAACTTAGTTGTAACATTATAACTACGTCATTTCCTTTCTTTCGATAGTTTTTGTATGAGACGAATAGATATTAGTGCTGTTTTTTACCACCCATACAAATATCTCAAACGCGATTTCCGTAATATTAATATCTTAAAAACTCCATCGATGAACTTTTGAAATTCATAAGAGCAGCAATTGAAGGCGAGTGGTGCGTACGTGACTTGAAGCACATCGAGGTGAGACGACTTTTATCGCTTCAAGGCTCCTATCGATCTCTGCTTCATCGATAAGGAAATCAAGGAGTAGAGTGTGATGTTCATTTCTTCAGAAAACCGTTCGAAAAGATCGCGTTGTAGCAGAATGAAATAGTTTATCCTCACGCGCCCTTTGATTCCCACCACCACTAATTTACTAATGGCGTGAGATGAATTTACCAAAGTGCAGAAAATATAATCTCCCTTCTAAAGCCTCATCACATCTCTCGCCACATTCAGTCCTATCCATTTTATTTCTTTTCTCAGTCCCTTACAATAACTTCCCTTTCCTGGATCTTTTGTCAATAATAGTCTCTAGTTGGCGGAAGTAATGAGTGCTAGTCATGTCGAATTTGACTCTCAGTTTTAACTTATACTTTATTTTATCCACGATAAAGTATTTGGTATCGTGTCACAAAATCCCTATCTTCTTCTCTGTAGATCTAAATTCGCTTCTTTTAAATTGTCTCAGCTCGTGAGGACGGAATCTATGACTCTTTCGTCAATTGAAGATGGTTTTATTCGAGAAGCCTTTCTCCGTGTCATATGATCAACACAACAGTTTGCTTTAATGAATTAACGTGCCATGAGAGAGTAACTGATTCACAGCGGAAGAATTCACAAACAAATAATTACGAAATGTGTGAACAACGCAATTGAGCAGCAAAGTAATTATAATTGTGCACATGAGATACAATTGATATGGTGACTAGTAGTTTAAATTAATAGACTAGTAGTTTTTTTTTTCGATACCCTGAAGCCTCAATTAAAAAACAAGTTTAAATTGGAATCAAAAGGTGAATTTGTAATTTAACTATTCTTTTATTCTTTAGACTGAAATATTACTCAAATAATAAATAAATGTGTTATGTAACCGTTTACGTCTTTGCTATTATTAAGTGCAGATAAAAATTAATCGTCGACATTATTTTTTAAACGGATCGAAGAATGTTTTTGTAATCACACCAGTGTGATGGTGACTTTCATCATTGTGCAATCTAAACTATTCATACAATTATTACGACTGATACAGTTTTTATCATTGTAAAATTTTTAAAAATACCAAGAACGTCATTTAAAAACATTAAATTATCTAAAATATATTACGATATGTAGCTTTAACAGGTCTATTTTTAATATGTTTTTAACTTCATTGTCTTATGTTTTGCTAGTAAATTTGGCTCACAGATAATAGTCACAAGGTTTTTGTAGAACTATGAGACGTGAAGATTATTGTTACGTATTCTTTTTCCGTCCAACCATTTACGCAGTGAACCTTAAGACACTTTTCCAACATTGTATTACTTTTCTGACTTTTTTTACATTTTCTTGGTAACTTCTCATACATTCTGACGAAAGCTTTTTTTCGCTACGGGAGACAAGAAGAATCAAAAAGAGGACAATTATAATTTTCTCTGTGCGTTTATATGTTGAGTGATTCAATACGGCCAATTCTATTTTTTTTTTAATTTTTCTTTCTTAGCCATGATTCAAACATAGTACCAAATCCAGGTGTTGTCTACCTATATATTCATTTCTTTTCATGTCTATTTCTATTTGCCATTTTTATTACTATTCAGTCACATTAAAATCTCTCCTTGGTATCATAACTTTCAAATTTTTCAAACACAAAAATGTAGTCAGATAAGAACTAAACATCTCAATTTTCCCCTTTTACTCGATAAACCAATAATAATAATAATGATAATAATAATAATATTTTGCATTTATCGGAAACATCTGCAGTTTGGGTTGAGGTTTAAGTACTAAACACACTGTCCTGGATTCAAAACATTCTACTATTGTTCTTTCTGTTGTTTTTGTAATGTACCACATAAGTACCCATGACAATTTGACATTATGAGTTACATATTAATATTCTGTCTCAATTTTAATCTATGGACTTCTTTTAATATTTCCTCCATGCCAAACATCATTCCTATTGCTCTTATATACAGAGAGATTCAGGAAGAATTGTCTGTTACAGAACCATGGCAGCCATTCTAACACCCCTCGGCAGTGCTGCCAACGCTTCCGGAGTTCAGTTCGAACTCAAGATGGCGGCACTAATCGCATTACGCGCTGAGCACCTGCCAGAGACGTATCAAGTGTTTCGGAACGTAGCTGTCGCCCTCCCCTTTGACGACGTAGTTGTTCGTCTCTCCGAGGGGAGCGACACTAGTCTCTTGTTCATGCAGCTTAAGCACGGAGACAAGAAGGGAAAGAAAGTTGGACTGGAGGTAAGTCAACATGGTGATTTCATACAGACTGAGGTCAATGGATTCAGTATTAATGAATGTAGTACAAGAGTATAGAGAATTAAATAACTGAAGTTAGTATAAATAAAAATACTTTACCCTTCATTTAAACGAAATAGTTGTAATAATTATTGACGTTTGAATACATTGCATCTCATGAAAAAAAAATTTCGAAAATAGCCTTTTTTTAATTCATGAAAGTTCCAGATGTTTAGGACACAGTGTAGGAAATTAGTGTGTGATTTTTAAATGAAATTTATTGATAAATCACATGACATTTTAAAAAAATTAAAATTTTCAGATGCGTGAATCACGAAACATTTTTGCTAGTTTTTCATACATTTATATGCTCTTTTGTGTTTTAAACTCAATAAGAGTATTTCTAAATATTGTCAAAATTATCAGATTAACGGATAAATACAAACTAAATCATATTGTTTTCTTTATTTTCTTTCATATTATTGATTTAATAAACTATAATACTTCTTTAGAAATAACGAATTTATTCTTGGCATGTTCTTTGCTTATGTTTGAAGCTCGTGCAACCTTAATCACAAGATATTTATATTCTCCTTTGGCGAGAATGTAATGTAATTCTACATCAGTATACAAAGATGATATTGATTAAAAATCGGTTTAATACGTTAAATACTTCACAACTGAAGAATGATTCGTCTATTTCTCTGAAATTCGTCTATTTCTCTACCTTGAAATGCAAAGTATTCTACACATTATTGTTCCACGTATGTCTACTTGTATGGCACAAACTCTTCTAACTATTCTGCAGNTGTTTAGCTAAATTATTCATTTTGCAACTAAATAACATACATATATGTCTTGACGAAAGTCACTCTTCTTTATATTTTCCTTATTCTCAACAAACTTTTCTGAAACTGCATCATTCCAAGGATACTTCATATCTTTTTCCCTCTATTTCATTTCAGAGTCTCTCCTAATACACCGATTGATGTAACATACTCACAGTCTTCCTTCGTCTCCAACAATTTCCACTCATTTCTCAGTTCAATCAGTCCTCTTTTCTTGAAGAATCTTATGTATCATCAACGCGTATTCGGAAGAGAGCAGTTTATTCGGTTTGGAGAATGTAACCGCGGCTGGACGTGATATAGTCTCGTATATTTCCTTTCAGAACTCATTTCTTCGCTTTCTTCAACATGCATCTTTCGCAATATCAGATTCAATCAGATGAAAAATAAATTATTTTTATTATTCAACTCTCTATTGAACGATCTTTGCAAAAATGATGAGGGAAAAATGACAAAGTAGTTAAGGTATCTTTATAGTCGAAATACAGAATCTCCTTTTCAGAACTTGACAAATCAATCTGATTTTTTTTTTAATGTAAACATTTAAAAACTAACCTGGCTCTGTTTCTCCCAATTTTGTCTTTTGTATCCTTAGGTTGTAGCAGTGATGGAGAAAGATATTGCCAGACTAGAAAGGAAGGAGAGCCAATGCCCTGAGAATTTGGTTTGTGAAAATAGTATTAATTCTGTAAGGGATTAAATCTCGATATCTTAAGACAACATTTATGTTCTTTTTTCTCTTTCTTGATTCAAATGTAAGCTCACAACATTAAATATAAAGCTCACCAACCTATTTCAGACAGCAACTCAGCAGAAAGGAGACTTCAATCTTCGAAAATATTTCGAGTGCTTTGAAAAGATCTACGAGATCCATCAGAAGAGAGAAGACGAACTGTCAGATGACGAGAGATTCCTTCGACTGACTCCTCTAGAAAGAGTGTCTTTCGTCATCTTCACTAACAAGGTAAAAAGTCAGCATAATGGATCATTTACTTTATTACAAACAGTCACTTGAATCGCATTAAACATCTTATGAACAAATAAAATATTTAATAAATACATTTATAAAAAAATTCTGCCTTGTGGCCTAATTCCTTTTTGTGATTTATTGTCTGAGTATCAATTTGCAGAGACAAAACATTTTAATTTACATTTATCATGAATATGTCAACAGTTACTTTTATCTCCTTTGAATGCGTTGTATTTCAGTAAAAAAATTAACATCTTCAGTCTTAAAATTGTGTTTTAAATTAAAACCTAAGATAACCGACGTTTAGAATTTTTTTTATGATGTTTTCTTACTTCACTTCATCTCAGAAAAATGCTTTTATGCGACGCCTCTCTTTCTCGCGTCTTTCATTTGTTTTTAGGTTTCTTCCGATTTTCAATGGAAGAAATTCTATTGCTCAGTCGAGGTTCACGAAGACTCTAAGCTTTTTGTTGAACAAATTGATATCCGAATTTTCTATAATGTCTTTAGGTTCATTATTCAACGCTTGCGTGTGACAGGCAAAATCTTTAAGAGAATGTAAAATATTTGTAGTACAGCATTCCCCATTGGCAACAGTCATATAAATCAGATGCATTGTTTATTTATTTTTATTTTCTTATTTCTACTTTGAAGGTGGTCAAAGAAATGAAGACAAACACACAAAACGCTGAAAGGAAACAAGACTTCAAATTTGAACAGTTTCTCAAAACTACTGAAGGAGTCTGTAGTTTTCAGTTTGATCAATCGACAGAAGAGGTATGTAGAAGGAAAAAGTCAGTTTACATAAAGATTCCTACGTCACGTTATATGTACGTTTGAATGTTTTTTGGTATTTAATACATTGTGAAATTGAAATATCTGAAAACTTTGTTGTAAAAAATTATAAAGTATCGTAGATATAATTTTAAAAATTACAAAACATAAAGGTTACTCTAGGAAAGTGCGAAAATATTGAGACATTAGTACTGATTAGAAATTGGTATAATTTTTCATTAAATTTATCCTATTTAGAAGAACAATATCTCAGCTTCGAAAATCAGTCAAAATTACGTTAGTCAAACTAATTACAAGATCACTTCATGAGCAAGAGTAATATTTGACAATCCGTTGCTTTCTCGTTAAATTGGAACTACGCTTTTAAATTTCTTTTAAACTCAATAATAACTAATCTTTCTTTTCGATTTATGTCATGATATGGTATAATAAAATTAATATAATTAGTTGGAGTCCTTGATGAATTTAGTGATAAAAATATTGTGTTTCATTGTTTACAGATTTATTATTTACTTCACAGATATGTTTTAATTCATTAAGATATTCTGTTCACAAATCGCTCCAGTTTTAGAATGATATTTTTATTTTATTGTAATTGCTCTAATTATTTGTATGAAGAACAGATCTAAGAACAAATAAAAAGGACTACAAATTGGTAAAATAAAAGCAAATTAAACTTTTCCTTGAATCGTTGCATGAATTCGTATTAGCTTAGTCAATATTTTGTATTCTATTGTCCATATGCATCCTGTGTTTTATTTCGCATCAGGTGTGGAACCTGTTTGGAGACGACGATCGTGGGACGCTCTACAGGGAGCAGTTCCTCCCTCGGCTGCGTGTGTTCCACGAACAGGCGCACGTCTCCAAGTTGGACGACTTAATCCTTTGCGAGATCCAGAAGGTGATGAAGAAACCACTACCTCATCACATGGCCAAACAAGTTCTGCGTAATATTATGAAGGTTAGTTTTAATCTGGTGATCACGCTGTATTTAAAATGGCTGTTGATTTTTTAAAAAGTAACTTCGATATGTAAGCAACTTNAGTTTTAGGAAACAGAAATTAACTCTGATGAAATCACAATTTTTGTTTTAGTTTTTTTGTATCAGAATATTCCATATGCTTTAATAAAACATATATCCTCATTTGCAACAAAGTGAATCTTTCTCTCTCTCCGCTGAGGGTTCTCTTATTGTTGCATGTCTCTAATACTTTTATCGATGGTTCCCTTAGGCAGTCGATACCTGGGCAAAGAACAACAGTGGAGAATGTCTTGGAAGTACCTCAGGGCTACTGGAGCGGGCAGTGGGGGCCGAACTACAGAGACAAGCTTGGAGCAGGACTAACCGTTTGAAATTTGCCCAAGAACATTGTAAAAAATTGCAGGAGGCTCTTCAGAAGGTTCTGCAGGGTCAATCTTCACGACGCCTGCCGGTGTCGGTGAAAGGAGTACCAGCAGGTGTACGGGTGGCGAAGCTCTTGCAGGTGTTGGAAAAGGTATTTCTTTCACTTGGATGACAAGAATTTCACTTGCTTGAAGACGAAAGATGATCGTTTGAAATTGCATAAACATTAGTAAAAAAACTTGGGAGTAATTAACTCTTCTTTTGACGGAAAGAAGGTCATTGTATTGGGCGATATGAATATGTTTTTAATGTTTGCTATCTCACCTGTATTTTTTGTTCAATATTTTACGTCGTATAAGCGTTGTCCCTGGAAGAATGAACATGATACATGGTTCGTTAAATGTTTGGAATAATTATCGAATATTTTTATCAATTCATTCACTTTAATAAAGATAATTATTTCAATTTATTGAAAATAAATAAACTTGTTTAACAATATATATTCATTACCGAGTTAAAGAGTATCACATTATATTCTGCGAGCAGGTTTTGGCAGCTAACGGATCCGACAATAAGCTCTCGAGCAAATGGACGTACCTGAGCGATTTAACGCTTGAAGTATTTGATCACTCCATACTCAAAGCTGTTTGTAACCTCTGTGAAGTCATTGTGGTAGACAGTGATCTCCCTGGCAACTATTCGATTCTGGAGGTAAGTTACATAAATATTCATGTACATTTTTAAAATATATGTGGGTCAAATAATCTTTTTTAACACGTTTATCCTTTTTCTTTTTGCTTATTTTATAGGAGTTAGCTAATGACAAAGATAAAACAAAATGTATTGTTCATTTCATGAATAATAATTCCGTATTTCCTGATATTAAACCATTCAAGGACGATTGGATACTGAGCCAGCTAACTGATGAATGCCGAGGTCGATTTAAAAATCGTTTTATCAATTTTCAGGTATTTAACCCTTTTTAAACGACCTATCAATCATTATTGACAATTGGTTGTTTTATAAAAAAGCATCGGAGTGAAACGGACCTTATTAATTAGAGTTTTCTTGTTTACACTAACGATTCTATTCCTTATGCTTTATGATTACAGTAAATCTTTCTAGTATCACGTATTTAAACGGAAAATTTGTTGTAATTTTTTTCTTGGCTTGAAAATGAACAATGCCCTTACTCTCAGATTTTTGTGTTATTATAATAAAAATTTCCGTAACGACAGTAAAGAGATACTTTGGTTAATGCACTTCCACCCTCGTCTGCAGTACTAGTTTTCACTTTTCAAAGAATTTACAGATCTTTTTAAATGATGACAAAAGAGTTTGTGCGTGATTCGATCTCTCGATAACTCTTAACAAAATGATGAATCGGTACCTAATTTTAAGAGTTATTCTCTTTCTTGTATGTTTTTTTATAGTTCATTCCATTATAATTTTCTTCTCAGATGCCGAAATGTTACAAAACATTTTCAAATTTACCTATCACATGAATTAGTATAAAATCTAGGTATGTGAGGATGCCTTCATGGGTTTGAGAAGGAAATTGTGATAATTTTTGACAACCCCTAGTCATTTGCAAATGTCACTGTTACGTTTTCTGATTCGATATGTGAGGGAACCCGTCACACTTACGAATGTCAAAAAGTTGGGTATTTAAAGGTGCCCTGCGACATGAGCGATAATTCGCGAGAAAAACGCATCGCTTTTTTGGTGGGTGTATCCCTCACCTTAATGTTAAGAAAAATCTGTACGTCATAATCTGTATATCAGTAAGGTTGTGGGCTTCGTACAGCATGGGAGTCTTAATGCCACCACCATCCGTTGTATATATAAAAAATTCTGTACTTAATGGTGCAATATTACTCTTTTCTGAATATTTTTAATAAAAAATTGGAAAACTCTGGAATCGTATAACTATAACTTTTAATTGCTAACACACAGAGCAATTCCGTATCTTACACACATAAAATATTTTTAATTGTCCAATGTCCCATCGATGAAATGTGTCCAATGGAAAACCGAAGAAAATCCCAGACTGCGATGAAACTACAGATTGACCACGACTCGTTTTTTCAGAAAAGTTCATTTTTATTATTTAAAGTATTTGGCGGCTCTTGTTCAGTAAGTTTTATCCAGTGCAAAAACTTAAAGAAAGCAGGTAAAAGTATTGTTAGGTACTCTTACTCGGTCTTTGTAATTAAGAAATCTTAACTCTTCGTCTCAGAAGAAAACAGTTGTATTTAATTAATTCTATTTTTTTTAAATAGTTGACTAAAAAATGAACATAAAAGTAAGTCTGTTTATGTCCGTTGGTTGAACAAATAGGACATATGCAATTGCGTGATATTAACCATTGTTTATTATTAGATAAAATGTCATTCGAAGCATATATAGAAATACGGGGAAGCGTAAAAATTACTTCTAAAACTAATAGTTATTTGTTATTATTTGCAATAACACAGAAATGTAAAGAAAACTGGTAAAATGATTACTGAATCCATTAGATACTATGGTGTTTTCTTGGGACTTTAGGGATTAGGTACTGTTATTAGTTTATTGCATATAGCAAATCTGAACGATTTAATTCAGAAGAAAACTGTTGTATTTTATTTATACTATTAAAAGTTCTAGTTGACTAAAAACAAACAAAAGTGTGTGACTGCTCATGTTGGTTTAACAAATGAGGACATAAGCAATTTCTTTTCATTAAGCTTTGGTTATAATTAAAAGAATTTTTGTTAGGAGCGTGATGGAAATAGTGTAAAAATTACCCCATAAACTAATGGTTATTTGTTATTATTTGTTATACTGATTATGGTGAGTACTTCCGAAACCTTAAGTACTTTTTTCACGTTTCCAAATGTCTTTGTCATTAAAAATATGGTTATTTTCAAAGTAAACAAATATATCCCTTTCGAGGCACAAAGAGACGACGTTGTTTATTACCTAACTTCTTTCATCTCAATCATTAAGAACAAGAGTCAATTATTAATTACTTCTTACTTCTGCTTTGCAGGGAAAGCTCATTAAACTCCGTGAACTTAAAAGGATCTGGGAGAAGATGCAACAAGAAGTTGATGGCAGAGCTTTGGCAGCACTTGGAAGAAAGCAGCCGAAATTTGGCAAAAATATAATTGCATCAAATGGTAATAGGATGCTCAACTCTCCAAACACATTTCACGTCATTGTTCAAGATGTTCTCGGACGCAAACTTTAATATTTAGGATATGAAGTGTCTTATATAACGTCTCAACTATTTTCTTTGAGAGATACAAAATCAATTTAAAACAATATTTAAAAAATCATTTATATTTTCATTTCATATAGGTTTATTATAAAAATTAATCGTGAATAACTTTTAACTTAAATGAAAAAATTGCCATAAAAATTGCATCAATAAATGTTTCTGTTCGACATCACTATTAATTTTTTTTAGGAAAATCCTTTCATTTTCAAATACATTAATTTTTGTGATAACGTTCGGTCCGGTGAAAATGGCGACATGCCGGGAATCGAACCCAGGACTCCTGCATTGATCGCAGGGGTGTTAACCAATACACCACATGTTCGCCTCCCACAACTGTACACTATTTCCATTCAGTCCTAAACTACACAACCTGCAGCTGCTGCTGTTTGGAAATAACCGCTTGGTCACTATTAAGAAATTTCGATAAATAGGACATTCAGAATTATAAGAATATTTCTATAAACACCTAATATGATATCAGTNAGGACATTCAGAATTATAAGAATATTTCTAAAAACACCTAATATGATATCAGTAATTTAAGAAGAGCTATGTCTTGATAGCCATATTTACACCGCTTCTATATTTGAAATTGTTTCCTTTAATAGCTGTTGTAGTATGTTTTGTTAGTTGAAAAAATAAATGACATTTTGAAAGGGACTATGAATGAACACTAAGCAACACTATTTAAAATAATTGTTCTTCCTTGTTTAATTTGTTTATCTGAATTGTTTGCTGGATGCCCTGCTTTCAGATGCAATGCTGCCTCGACGATTATCCCACTACCACAAGGTGTCCTCGCGGGTGCTCACGGATGGAAGTGCTCTGAGTGGCGCGCGATTGGCGCTTCAAGGCTTCCCCAAGAAACTTCTACTCGAAGCCGCTCTTCGCCTTGACTTCTTGAACTCCAAACAGGATGAGGAGGAGAAGGAGAAAAACATCCAAGAAAACCCCAGGTGAGGGAATTCGTCGGTCGCTATACGGATACAGAAGAAAAAATTTTGTCTAAAAAGACTTAATTTCGGGAGTCTTTTCCACAATTGTACCCCAGT
>NNCF01127974.1:1877-30999 GCA_002313205.1 Laupala kohalensis
CGTTACTGCCGATATTATTTAGTGAATTAGTTCAAGTTACGCGAATACTGTATTTAGCATCTCCTCTTCTCCTGTCACTATACGAATCAGATATCATTACGTAGGGAATGCCGTCGTTTTAACGGTGATCGAATATTTTAATAATGTAGTGAAAAAGACAACTCGAATCCTATTTAAATAAATAATAAACTTTAATGAGAAATGAGCAGTTACAGACTGCTATGAACGCAGGGACGAGAATTGACTAATTTTGTTCCCCCGAAGTCACCAAAGGACTTTCCTATCAATTCCGATCAAGTTTCTCAAGAGAAGCGGGGGATAAAATATTTATGGATTGTTTTTTATAGACCCCTCAGTCTGAACTGCTGTAGAGAGAGTAAAGTAATACAGGAAAAATTAATTTAAACTCCTTCAAATTTATCATGTCCGTCTGCATATACTCATACATCTGCGATATCTTTAGAGAGTTCATAATAAAAATTTTCATCTCATGGTCGCATTCCATTTGCTCTGACAGTTGGCAAATAGTATTTTGTAAGTTGTATTTTGTAAGTTGACTCTGTACGAATTCCCCACTTCAGAATAATGTACCATGGAAATGGAACATTTTTGCTGCACGATTTGGGCCACACTTAGATGAATAAAACTAGAACTTAGTTGCTCGTTAATATTTCAGAAAAAAATTCCGCAAGAAACATTAAGTGCTATAACAATACCAGATAACAAACAGAAAATCTGTTTGACCACAGACTTTTGTAGAGAAGAAACCAAATGTATTTCTTAAAAAACACCGTCGAAAAATCAATTACCCAGAGTGTTCAAAATATCAATTGTATGTTACGGATCAAATTAAAACGTCATCAAGAATGTTTGTCACAATATAACGACCTTGATGCATTTCACAGATAAATCAACACAACTTCAATTGTGTGCTTTCGTAAAGAAAACTCTTCCTACATAACTGCAAATGTTTCCAATACAAATTTATAGAAAGAATAAATCCAAGCGACAAATTCGTGGACACATTATTACCATTCACTGAACTAGTACATTGCACGTATCTCTCTTCCAGTATTCGGCATCGAAGAGAAGTTGGCACAGATCTTGTAATAAACTTTTTTTTGGTAAAAGAATCTTGTGGATGGAAACCGATCACAAGTAAAAATATTTAAAGGAACAAAATAAACACAATATCAAGAATAATAATTGTTTCGAAATGATCGTGCAGGTAGCGGATTGAAAGCACCTGAAGCGTTCAGTCAACTCTCGTTTGCAGGTGGGTTCTGCGCAAGCGTAGTTCTGCAAAATTAACATTCCCGCCTTGAAGATAAAGTATATTCTTCAGTAACCGGCTGGAGGCTGTTGTGTAAACAGCGAATTTATCCAAGCTGCTACTCGCTCGCAAAAGTGTAGTTTAACATTACCCCACGAGATAGGTCCAGCACCCGAGATCGCAAAGGGCAGGCAAAATAATTTCAGAATTCCTGCATCAGAGCGCGCGGCTATCGCTCGCCCTTGACAGTCGAATGACGATGGAAGTTCATCACGAGCTGGAGGATAAAAATACGTATTGTATCTCTAAAATTCGATATTTCTTCATTTTTTCATATTGAAAAATTTATTTAAAAATCACATTATAAATAGTGTAAATTATTTCTTGATTTCAACTTATTATTGGCATAGCAATAAAAAAACTTCACGACATTGAAATCTTATTTTTTATAAGCTCCAATGAGATTAATTCTGATTAATTATTCTCCAATGAGATTAAACAATAGGTGTGTTTTTTATTTTCCAAGTGATATTCTTGATATTCATTCTTGTTAAAACAAATAATTTTTTGAGGCTGCTTCGGGTGCTGTGTGGACCTTTGCTGTCTTCTTGCAGATATTTTGTTTTTTGTGTAAAACAATAATCTACATGTTCTTTAGATACGTTATAATTTATTTCATTCAAATGTTGGACACAATTAATTTTTAAACACGGGACAAATTGATCAAGGAAAAATAACACAAGTAGATTTGTCAAGGAAACATTATACAAACACTAACCGTCTCTCTAAACACTGGAACAATACGAAAATACCTACATCTAGGCAAAGCTACGACATCAACTCACCTCTCTCTCAACGAGAGCGATACAAAGCAAGAAAGTAATAAACGAACTCGCACACAAATGTCAAGAAAGATAGAAATAACCCACCGCCCAAAAGAATAAAATGACCACATAATTCGCCAAGAGATAGTACAACTAAGGTTTTTTATCCTCAAGATATCCACCAATTAATTCAATTGAATTGCGTAACCAATACTCATATAAACCACTTTCGAATACCTGATAAGCGACTCTGTTTAGAGATTCAAATATAATGTGATTCTTTAGTGAATAAAGCTTCTCACATGATCTAATTACTCTCTCTTTTGTCGCATGGAGAGACGAAACCCATTTTTTACTAACGTAATGATTTTTAATATATTCGAAATATATCTGCGGAAACAATATTCCGTATTCATTCTTGCCACAGATTTCCTCAAAGAAGTTTATACTAACTTGGAGAGAATCAGTATAAATAATTTATAAATGTTTCTTTTCCACTGTGATATAGTAGTCGAAAATCGAATGATATTTCATGTTCGAAATAACGTAAAGCACTTTTAACGAATTCAGAGCTTCATCAACGGAGTCTAAATTAGAATGATACTTGGGAACAGTGAGATAACCCAACAGAAGACAGGAGTAAGCATTACACACGATTATTGACAGAAGAAGTGCGCTTGATAGAAAGATGCGTTGGGACATGTGTGGCGTGGAACCTGCTAAGCTTCCTGTGATGATCATCGCATAAACATCGAATACTGACACTCGCTTTCTGGTACACGCACCAATGATCACCCACACAATTCCTAAAATAATCGTTGTGACCCCCAGTGACAACCACACTTTACTTTGAAAAGGCAACAGAAGTAATGTGGGTAATGATACTTTTGGAGCACGTCGTACGATAAGCACGAGATTTGATTCGTAAAAACACGCGGTTAATTGTGTTAATACAATGCTACCCATTCCGTTAAATTGGACCGTTGAAAGAAAATGCGTGAGACGTGTTGAATTTCTGTAAGATATCTTCTCGATTATTGATGGAATAATACAAATTTCGAACATTTTCATATCAGGACCGACGTAAGAAATTATTCCTTGTTTATTTGAAATTGCTGCAAACAACCAGTAATTTGGAGGAATAACGTCTTTATATTTCACAACAGGGGGTTTAATGTTGTTTCGTCTTTCAAAATTCATTTTCAGGAACGATTTTAAATCATCGAAGTCTAGTATTTGGATTATCCATCTATTTCCCTTTTCTTTATAGGAATAAATTTCTTGTTTTCTCAGTTTGAGAAAAATAATTGCGTCCGTTCCCGATATTTCTATGAAATTTTTAAAAAGACAACGGATGGCAGACGTTTCTACTGCAGTTTTGTATGGCCAAACAGCAACATACGTTCCTTTAGCACTAACAGATAGAAGATAGATAAATTTTTTATTAAAGTAATGCTTTTCTTTTTTTCGGTGAAGACCTCCGGTAGAGTGAAAACTAGAATATATCCTTTTGATTGTGAATTTTCCAACAGAAGAGGAACATGTTCATTGAAATGTAGTTCTCCGATGACGAGAACAGGTATGCGATGAGGCTCCGGTACAACGAAAATACGAATCCAACTGTAGATGAAAATTGATTCCTGAAACAAAAAGTAATAATTGCATTAAGGAAAGACACGCAGCATTTGCTGTATAAAATTTTCTATTATTCTTTCGACCTCTGCATCATATTTGAAGATTTGATATTATATAATGTTATTATGTTTGTATATATATAATGTATATGTATATAATGTATAATGTATTATATAATGTTAGAAAGATTTGATATTATATAATGTTACTAACTATTTCTTTGCTTGTCGCAGAAATGATAAATCTGCGAGAAATTGTCCTCCATGTGGTCATATGCAGTTAGTAATTGCAGTATTGGTGACGAGAATAGGTATCCCTTTGCGATGAGGCTCCGGTACAATGGAAATAGGAATCCAACTGTAGATGTAAATTGATTCCTGAAACACAAAATAATAAATGCATTAAGGAAAGGCACGCAGCATTTGCTTTTTAACATTTTCTATTATTCTTTCGACCTCTGCATCATATCTCGTATCTCGATTCCTACATTGATTATGATGCCTTTAAACAAATACTATTTTCCCATTACATTTCATTTTATTCCGAAAGGAATCTATTTTATTAATGAGACAACAACACAACAACACATCTCCCGTTTTCTGAAATTTTGTTTCTTGATAGTAATGTTGGAAACTTAGTCTTGAGCAATTTATTTTTAACTATTTATTATATTGTTCTTTAACCATTAATTCTATTTTTTGGGTATGGAGTTATTAAGAAGCTTATTATGTTTTCGAAAAATCGTTCAAATAAACGCCTGGTTCTAATCTGTAATATAAAGAAAGGGTAATTTAAATAAAATATTTTTCTTGTTCAAAATGCCATTCAATAATTACTGCGACTTGCAATTCAATGCGCCTCATCAGATATAACAGTTGGATATTGTTGATATAGAATATGGTTGGTTTTTATCTTTATTTATTTTTCGTAACAACGAATCATTGTTGTCATTCAATTACTCTAAGACATTATAATTTGTACTAATAAGACGTTTCTTTTATTTCGTGTTAAATGGAAGTCAATTTCAAAAATTAGACATATGTATATAATATAAATTATTAAACGATAATCGTATTCAAATAGTTACAACCAAACAATATACGGAACGTAACAAATCTAATTATTTCGTTGTATAATTTATTTTACTGAAGTAACCGAAACCTTCTGTTTCCAGTTACGAATAAAATATGTCTTAAACGCTTTTGCCTCAAAACTATCGTTTGTCTCATCACATCATCTTGGCAACTTCAATGATGATCATAATTCTGGGACTAAATCACTTAGTATTTTAAATACAAGCATAATATAATCTCACCCTTTTGAAAATTTTGAGGAGTGGGACCTTAAACTATAACGTCAATAAAAGTTGCTGGGCAGTCTAGTAAGTATTTGTCGACCACGATAAGTAAATTTATCATTCTCTAAGAAATGCATAAAATAAGTCCAAATAATACCTTCGGCACAAGTATCTCCCAATTTGTTCATAATTTTACGTAAATAAATTAACACGCGCTGTCCGTACTACTGTTCTCAGTAGTTTATTGTCAAAATCTCTCTCATTTATTGTCAAAAAACAGTACAGACTGCATATGACCACGTGGAGGACAATAAACTAATTTACTCTCCGGAAGCAAGCAAGGGACCATCCCATCAATTCCGATCAAGGGCCCCAAGGCAGAGGCGGATTCAAAAATTCCAGCAAAAGTTCCTAGATAAGATAAAAAGTTAGCTGCGAGTTATAATACATATATTATGTCAATATGTTTGTAATTTAACGCAAATATGGTTGAAAATTTACATGTACAAGTTATTATCGAAATATAGATTATTCTGAGTATAGTGTTTAAAAATCATAAGAGTTGAAAAAACACTAAATTCACGATTTATTGTTACAATAAACACGCCCCTAGACAAAGCCTAGAGAACCTGTATTCTCTGGGAATTTTGCTAATTGTGGGTTGAACTTACACTGAAATTCAGAGCGATAAAATACTGGCTATCGATTAAGGCGGGGACAAAAAATGCTATTTTTAGGGAATCGTATCATAATAAGGGAAATGATAATAATAATAAATTTATTGTCAAGAAACAGTACAAACTGCGTATGACCACGTGGAGGACAATAAATTAATTTATATGATAAACGGAGTAGGCAAATAAGGGAAATTTTCTGTAATTTAGCGCTGGAACACTCATAGCAGGCCACACCTGAGAGTAGTGATAGCAAAGTAATTCAAAATAAATTATGTGAAGCGTACAGACTAGAAAAAGAAATGNACAGTTGTAGCAGGTCACTGGGGAAGCAAACCATATATAAGGTGACTGAAATGGAGGACGCGACCAGGTTACGGGTGGTTTCGGCTAGTGGGATACAAATTACGAAAATTAAGAAATAATCTATATTAGATTTATTTAATATGTGTTGAGAAGGAAGAAGATTGGATTCACATCCTGTTACCTTTTACACAAACATAAAAATGAAGAATATTTATGCAAAATGGGGTCTTTATGAACGAAAACAGAAACATTAACTTTGCAATTTATATAATGCGTGACCACAGAATGTCTGTAATGGAATCCTTGGGGCAGTTTCTAAGCTACGTAAGAGAAAAAAGAGTGAAAATAATGAGGGAGATTAAAATGATTGGGAAATGCAACGTGTTACAGCCGGCTGTTTTGCTTTCTATGTTACAGGTTACGAAACTTCTTCCTACGTTCGGTTGAAGAAATACTATTTTGTGAATACTTTTCCTTATAGACTCTATTTGTAAATACTGATTTTGCAATAATTTTTATTGACTCTTCTCTTATGTAAATACTTTTTTAAATGTCTTTTGTAAATGTTGTCTCTTGTAAATATCTTTTCCATGAACATACTTTGTGTCCTGACCGTCTGTTTTCCGAGTTTCCAAATGGTGCTCAATTATTTAGTCATTGCACCAATTTCAGATTTAAGATGCTTTTACAACATGCCAAAAGTTTATAATATTATGATAATTAATTTTCTATCCATGCAAAACTAAATTTAATATTGCGACAGCAGGAAAAAAAATTATTCTTTCTGTGGTAAATGTAGACACAATTGAACAATTCATTGAAAGTGAGTACCTGGATATATAACGCTCAGCCCACGGCATAAAAGGGCATAAGAAGGCAAAGGGTCTAAAGCCTTGCCACATGTAATTTAAAATGAAAATATTGGAAATAAAATGCCCAGTTGAATTGGATTGAAAATTGATTGAAACCCTTTCAACATCAATTCACTAATTAGAAACAGAAAGAAAACTAAAACAAAAAAAGAGACAAAAATGTTATAATTTCAATCACTTAATATCCTAATCCACTGTAAACTTTGTTGTTATATATTATTTATTTTGTCCTAAAATTGTGTGTACAAATTGTGTAATAAGTACGTATTACATCACAATATTTGGAATTTTGCTTTAAAGATTGATAAAAACACAGTAAAATAATTTCTATCTTGAGCAGAATCACGTCAGTGCAATGGTTTATAAGAATCCTCCAAAACTATTCGTTAATGTACAGCTTTGGAAAACGGAATCAAAAAATGACAAAGTTAAAAAAAAAAGAAAACTGACTCATGATACTATATTGCTCCATAACAAAGTATCCATACAACGTCTGTTTACAATGAAATTGTATTTTCGTATCTCATTGAACAATATTAATGCTGAAATCCACATCGAAATTGTTTCAAAATTAAGACAAGCAATTTTCTTTTAAATGGATTTACCAAATACTGTATGATACTGCGAGTTGATACTCAGTACATTTGAGCACTCAGAAGGCGTACTTTACATATTATTTTTACTTTCTCATGTAAGAAGTGTCTACAGAATTTTGCAACGCATGTGTGAACTTATAAAAATGTTTTTTCATTTAAAAATCTTCTAATCCTATTGTAGGAGAGGATAGAAAATCTTTATAAGGTAAAATAGATTTATACTTTTTTATTACAGTACTATAAATATAGTCTTTTAGTTTTCATTGGTTGAAAATGTATTTTCTTTGTACTTCAAAACTCAAGCAATAATTTGTGTGATGACGGAAGATAGGTTACTATTTTTGGTCAACAAGATGATACTAGCTAATTTTTTTGTCTGGAGTGCAGAGGAATTTTATTTGTTTTAAATTTATTTAAGAGAGTTAATTTTTTCTTATACTGTTTGAGAATATTTATTTTCACTATGTTATGGAAAATGGCTACACGCCGAATCTTGTGTAAGATTTGTTCAATTAATTTTAACTATTTAAAGATGGTGGAAATAATGTTTTACCCTTTAATGCTTACGTGGTTAATTTCTGTGAACAAACCACAAGGCTACTTCGGGTCAGATATCGCAACCTTAACTTAAAGAGCTCTTCGAAGCCCTCCAATGACTACGACGTATTTCTTTGAACTTTGAACTTTTCATCTGTGTCTCAGAAATTGTACATCATGTGATTTGTGTGGTTGTGTCATATTGTGTTGTATAGTGTTGGCCTCTTGTGTGGTGCTTTGTATATATTTCGTGTTGGATTGTCATAGCTGGTTTATTCTTCCTCCATGAATCCGAGGTTATTTTGTCAAAGGTAAAGATACATTTCTTTTTCATCTTACATGTAAAACGCAATAATTCGTTCCATTTGGATCTAGTTTTTGAATTTTTGTGGAGTGTTTAGGGTGTTCTACTTAGATACACGTAAGATTCAACCGATGTATCGAACAGTCCTCCTAACGACTTGACACCAGTTGAATTGCTGTTCAAAGTGTTTTACTTAGTGATACGTCCATGTACATTATGTAACCACGTCTCTTACCTTACTAGTATAAAAGAATATAAATTACCAGTTCTACTCTTTTAAACGGAGTTAATTGATTTACACTATATGGAAACTTGTAAAATAGAGTGTCTAGTAGATTTTTTTCATGTTCCAGTTAGATTTTTAGTGTGTGATGGAAAAGTAATTTTCTATTGTGTTGTTCATGTCGTCTTCATGCTGTTGATCAATGATGTGCTACAGCTGCTCTTAAAAAATAAGTGGGTAATTGAAAATAATTTGCAAATTTTTTATTATTTAACTTCTTTGATGTTTTGTGTTCCATAATTATCTTAAATTTAATTGACGTGTTAAAAGATTTACTGTCTAGTTTAATCGTCTGGGTCAAATACTTGAGAGGGGAGGACTGAAATTTCAGAATACTATTCAAACTAGATGTGTGAGACCTGCATTATTTTGTACGGAACATGAATTTCAGGGATTAATGTCACGTAACCTATGTTCTCTATCTTCATAACCCTTGACACTAAATTATCCGACCATTACGGCTGTTTTCTTCCACTAGAATTCTAGCTGCGGAATGGTGACTGACGTCTTCATATTGTGCATATTTTGCGCCTCTTGACAATTTTACACGAGTGCACCTATTCGAATATTCTCATTCAAATCATTGCTTCTAATTTCCTCGTTGTTCAGCTTGTGCCGTACCAACCGCAGGTGCCGGTCTCAGCCGTCCTGGCGCCCAATGCGGTATTTTGCGGTGCGATATATTTAAGGAAAAGATTTTCACGTGAACGAAATGCAGATACACTTCCGTCTTTTTACCTGAAATCTTTCACTCCTTAAATAATTATAAAACGAATTCACTTTCATTTCTATATGTCTGTGTATCTGTATACAAATTTGTGGTTCCTCTTAATACGTAACTTTGAGTTATAGCTGAAACGCTACACTGATANCTTACATCGAAAGTTTTTCTGAATTTTTTATACAAAAGCGTACGGACTACTAGTATTCTTTATGTCAAAATATTAGTAACTATGGTACACTGGAAGGTACTGAAAAATATTACGGAATATTTATTCCTTTCGTATGAAAATGACCCTTTTTTGTGCTTCTCCTATAACCCTCATCTCGCAAGCTTTCGAGCAACAATAGTCGAATCACTCGGATGTGCATTGATTCGTCCGATTTGTAGGTATTTTCACCATTATCTATCTTTGTGTAGAAACCTTAAATAATGTTAATCTATAATTGTATGTATTTTGTATTTTAATATTAACATTTCGATTTGTAGACCTCCCGTTTTTTGTATTGCAGTAAAATTCATGTAATATAATAAATATGACAAAAAAGAAACATAATTTTCATTAGATATTTTGATACCATAAAGGAAGGAAGAAATTTAAATTATTGAGGTCTTGCAAATGTCTAAAAGATCTTTTCAAATTTATAAAGCAAAAAAAATATAAATATGATGCAACAGATACTGGAGTTTTGTTTCGTCGACAAGTTTCAAAATCGGATGTGGGTATTGAGTTGATGTCACTGCACGCATTGCGTAACTTACGGAAGCAGTCGGTGACCCTTTACAACGGTAACAGTTTAGGTTTGTTTTCGAATAGGTTGACTTTCCTCATGTTTGTCCAAAGTGCCAGCGGAAAGTTGTCGATTTGTTTTTTCCGTGACATCCAGTGTTCAATTGTCACAATAATTATTAATAACGTGATGAAAGTCCACATGTTTCAGTATTTAAAAAAATCGATATACGATTGCTGAAAAATCCTTTGTAAGTAAGGAGATGTCTTTTGTTGAGCAGATGTCTGAATGTTTTGTTATAGTAGAAAATTAAGAGCACAAGATCGAAACGTGGAATGACGAACTCGAATGGAGACTCTCGAAGAGCAGTCGATATAATCGATACGCTGACAGTCAATGTAATGATAGCAGAGCGCGGAAAGGACAAACATGTGGTTTCGTTCTGGATTGGATAAAAGTTGTAATTTGTTTTCGATAAATATTTCTGGTTGTGTTATAGATAATAATGTAAATTAATGTTACAATTAAAACGACACGTAATACAAGCAATAGACGCCATGACAGGAGGAGGGACACATTGTTTCAACCGCTGCTACTGCTTCCCTCGCCTCGGCTGCCTCAGTTTCAAACAAATTTGCAATTCTATGAAGTAAGACAAAATGAATAATGAGCTTCTAAAACCATTAAATTGATTTAAGTCAATTAAAACATTTTACCTAGTAATGTGCGACTACCATCTTACAAATAGTGCCTGAAGTGTAGTGCCCCAATTAAGCAAAAACATATTTTCATCAAGATATGTAGTCATGAGATGAGGATTGTTTACTATTATGTATTCTTAGTAAGTACACCAGTAGTTCGTTTCTTGCTTACAGCATGATCAATAGTGTCTTAATATTGTTATTAAAAATGTAGGAAGGAGTCTATTTGTATTTTCGCGTCGGTGCAAAATATAAAGAAAAACACTTTGTTTTCTTTCCAACAAAGTTGAACACTCAGAAACCAACGACCATATTCAGTTGCATTAACGTCAGTTTCGTTTAAATGTGNTACACTCTCGATAATTTGCACCAAACCCTCAATATATGTGACTGAAATGAAATTTTCAAACTTGTTTTTGTACTAGCTTGTCAATAACATCAACACATGAGTAATATTGTTGAAAAATGATTAACGTAAAGAGTTAGAGTTCCTTCTAGTTGTATATGGATTGTACGTTGTTAATTTCTTGGCAATACGATGACATGATATTTATCGTAGTTCTTGTAGCGCCGTCAGGGTTTGAATCAAGAAGTAAGATTTGATTATTCACTTCTGTTTCCAGCTAAATTGATTGCGTCTACTCTTTCTTGTTCTTGGTATTGCCAAAAGCAAATCGTCTCTATATTTGGACAACAATGGTATATGGTATGGAATATTTAAGGTGAGGTTGTCTATAAGTTCGTTCATTACTAATCTGCACACCCTTAGCACCCATAATTGCTTATTTTCAGTTTGAATTACTGTAAGAATAAACTGTTTAGAATATGCTGAGTTACAATACACTATTTGCTAGGAGTCACACAGATTCTTGTGTGACTCCTAGCAAATATTTTTTTTATTTTGTGTTTCGTTGTAGATTATTAACATTATTAAAATAGTTTATTTTTTCCCAACTCGATCACAATATTAATTTCTGAGCTTTTCACTCACTGAATGGGTCTGATTTGACCTATATCAGTCACTTGTGTATTCTTTCTGTATTTATAATATACTAACCTTTTTATTCGGAAAAATATTCTTTTGAAAATTATTAACTTGGTTTTCGATAACTACGACAGATATTTAATAATAATAGTTCCGCAATTAATATTGCACCTTACATAAGAGGAACGCATAGAAACTACACAAAATTCTATCCTGTTCTTAGGTGTGTTTTGGAAATCTAAGTGTAAATCGAGTTAAACTAATATCAAAATAAACTAAATCTTTACCCTCGCATTTTAAAACATAAAATATCTAATTTAAAACAAATTAACGAAAGTGTTATTCTTATTGCAAAAATGCATAATTTTTCCGAAGATGACTCAATAAAAATTATTTTATTAACGTATTATGTGCGCATGTATCAATAAATATTCTGTCGTACACTAAATCGAAAAAATTCTTTCTCACTGATACACCACTTTTTACTAATTGTTGAATATATTTGTTGATTTTCTGGGTGCGCGCTCAACCTTTCTGGGGAGCAATAGAAACATACACCGGAAACAAAATACTTTTTGTGAAACATGTCGATCTCCAAAAATTAAAGTACGAAGATTCTTTTGGGAATCTTCTAATACTTCCCTGAAATTATATTTTATTATAGGTTCCATTCCAAAGGAAATGATAAATTCAATGGTTGTAATATTATTTTCTTTAATTTTTGTTGTACTCTCCAACAGTTATTGGAAGACCGGCTTTTATAATAATAAATCCGACAGTACCTGTAAGCAAGTTTCTCTTGGTTTGATATTCATCTTTAAATATACAGGACATCGGAACAGCGAAGTATAGTATATAAAATGTACAATTCTCTTCGAATATTGTTAATACCAACATTGTAATACGCGGAAACGCCGTCAAGACGCGCTCGAGTAAAGTGGTGTTATTTTGAGATAAATAAGTTAGTTTCTTTCTTTAGCGAATTTTAAATGATGTTATCTCCGAAGGAAAAGTTGAAGATGCAATAATAGGAAGTACTCAAAATATGTTTTAATGCTCTAAATTATAAGTACTCTTAATTTGTGTTAACCGGTTACGCTATAATGAAGCTAATAAATTCTTGGACATTTGGGTATTAATGTATATGTTAGTATTTGTGAATACATCATTTACATTATTATCTTATAAAAAGGAAGAAAAATATAAAAATGACAATATTAAATACTAGTGTTTACAATAATAAATTGCAGTATGCTTTGTTTTGTCAAACATATGTATTTAGAGATATATTTTTATCTCAACAGCCGTACTAGTATTATCCTACTTATTTGTCGTGTATAATGTACTATTTTCTATTTCTTCCTTCAGTAAAAGTAAATAAACTGGCTTAAGAGATTTACAATTATTGTATTTGTTTATTTTTCATCCAAATATTTTCGGTGAAATATAAAATACATAAAGGATATTATTGTTGGCTTATCAACATTTTTTAAGGTCCCTAAAGCACGTAATTGTACATTTGACACTTCTGAATTAAATTGTTGTAAAAGATGGAATGTCGAAAGACCAATATGAAAAACACATTAATTGGATATTTACAATTGATTGTGGTGTATAACATTAACCTACAAGTTGCTTTTCCTTCCATACAAAATTGGTAGCATTCTCGGCCTGTTTTTAAAGTAGATCTACTTTACTTGTCAAAGAGGCTTCAATTTAACATTTTTCTAAATACTTTTGGAGCCCTCACTTATTTCTGTTCAGGATCAAGGAAAAAGGAGATATTTGTAAAACCGGAAATTCTCATTTTCATTTTTGTTTCCGGGACCTATCCTTTAAATTTGGAACACACAAAATCAAGTCATTGTTTTAATTAATTTTCTATTGTTTCACACTGTACATTAGTAAAGAACAAAACACTAGTAATAAAACCTGTTCCCATATGCATAAAGTTATAGTATAAATGTAGTATGAGATTTTATGAAAATGATCTTTAAATATACATAGTGTTTCTATTTGTAGGCATCTTCTCTTATTTTTACTATTGCTCACGTTCATGGTTGGAGAATTGTATGGGACATCTACCCGTCGTTCCGGTAACCACACCTTGATCCCTGGCGATAGCATCAAAAGAACATCGCGTGAAGTGGGTAATAAAATAAATATCACTCTGGACGGAACAACAGGGAAAGGAACAGAAGTGATGTTAATCCCCAAAGCTGCAAAAGACTTCGGTTCTCAATCCAGAAGAACTTTGTGGATGATCGTCAAGGAAGATGAGCGTGCAATGACGAGGGAAATGGCTTTTTTCGAATCCGTGAAGCGAGTTCTCAGGACTGACGAGCGCATCAGCAAACAGGTACACATCTAGTCATGTGTTAAACCCGCTTTATACTGTCCATTTTACGTTATGTTTTGTGAAATACTCACCTCACTGGATGCTAATTCTATGGAAATTTTCTAGCATGCTCTATATGTCAGTACGATTCGTACTAACTGATTTACGCACTCCTAATGGTATCTCTGCTCATTAGTTGCAGTGTCCGAGTTCTCAAGTCGGTTTATTGGTTAATATAGCTTGCGAAGTTGCGTTTTTTTCTGTAAAATAATATTTGGTTAGTTAAACTTTGAAAATCAATCAACATTAACAAAACTTAGTATAATATAAATCGTTCGTTTTTCAATTAAGTTGGATTACGAAATACTGTATTGCACCGTTCGCCTCGGAATATTTTGGGATTTCATTAGTTTAATTTGTCTGAGACTGAAGTTAGAGATCGACATCGCTGCGTGAGGCTGCGGGTATATTAATTACGGCGGGACCTCGGCGGTACTACTTCATTTATCGAAAATCTATTAATCAATATTTTAAACAGAAAATATTATTGATGTAAATATTTAATTTTATCGTACGTGCAACTTCTAGTCTCATATTAAGAATGAAAGATTAAACAATTATTTTTCTTAATACTGCTATAAATTAAAGGAAAAATTCGTTAAATTTTAGGTTTCTAACACTAATCTATTCTGTCATAATCCGTAAGACCTTTCCTTGGAATCTTGATCATATAATTATATCAACATTGACATACTATTTGTAAAGCAGTCAATGATTATTTTTTTCTGTCTCTACTCGATTGTGGCCATTTCTTTATGCTTTAGCAATGTTTTTCTAAATAGTAGAGTAAAATAGATTCTCAGACTTTATTACCAATTGGAAAACTATCACACAGACGTTGTTTTAACCCCCATGGCGGGTACGGGGTAGCTAAGATGTCACAGATGGGTGTGAATAATGGAAATCGTTTGGCAAAGGAAGACCCCATTCGGGTCTCGTTGCTTGGTTACATAAAATACGATAACAATTTTAAAGATTTAAAAAAAAACTAGTTTAATTTGTACACTTTGTCAATAAATGTTCGAACCTGGGCAAGCAATAATTCTTTCAACTAAGGCCCATATCTAAGCAAGCAATTAATCTTTAAAGTCAAGACTTTAACTACCATATAACTTCATAGGCCTGAAATGCCAGAGAGACCGAAGTCTTAAGTTCGCCAAAGTCCATCAATATGCGGAGGTTCTCTTACCGTCACAAGCAGCATTGCCAAGTTGGTTCGCACCTGATGGCAGCTTATTGTCCCCGAGCTGCAGACAATGTTGTACTAGAACCAATGGTACAAATTGCTCAACTTCAACACTGCGTTCTAGTGAAGCCGCCCTCTACTCAAGAGTTTGCACTATTTCCCTGATCGTTAAAGAACTTTACAATTTATAGATCGAACCTGATAGAGAGGAGAGTTGGGCACGACATTCATAAAGATGACTCTTATCTTTTTCAGCCAGGGGCCACACATGTACTGAATGTTATATTAAAAGAATCATAAGAAAGAGGTCGTTTCTGTTGAAAGATGATTTGCGTGCGTCTCTACTGAGAACAGAAGTGGTGACAGCGCGTGTCAATTTATTTACGTAAAATTAAGAACAGATTGGGAGGTACTTGTGCTGAAGAGGATATTATTTGGACTTACTTTACGCATTTCTTAGAGAATGATACCTCCACGAATCGTGGTCGACAAATACTTACAAGACTGCCCCGTACCTTTCTTGACGTTATAGTGTAAGGTCACACACGTCATAATGTTCAAAAGGGCGAGATTATATTATGCTTATATTTAAAATACTGAGTGATTTTGTACCAGAATTATGATCACCTTTGAAGTTGCGAAGATGATGTAATGAGACAAACGATTGGTTTAAAGGAAAAAGGGTGTAAATCATATTTTATTCGTATCAGGAATTTGAAAGATTTGGTTAATTCAGTAAAATAAATTACTCAACGAACTAATTAGATTTGTCACGTTTCGTAAATTGCTTGGTTATGACTATTTGAATGCGATTATCGTTTAATAATTCATATTACATACATATCAATATTATATTTTTTATTGTCTGAAAACATCGTTTTTGAAATTGATATTCGTGTAATAGGAAATTAAAAAACGTCCTTTTAGTACAAATTATAATATCTCAGAATAATTTAATGACATTCATTCCTTGTTACGAAAGTATTAATTAAGATAAAAGACCAACCATATTCCATATCAACAATATCCAATTCCTTTATTACAGCTACAGATTAGAACCAGCGACATATTAGACAGATCATTCGGAAATCTAATAATCTTCTACATAATTCCCTCCCAAAGCGATAGTAATAACAGCAAAAGGACAATATAGTAAATAGTTAAAAATAAATTGTACAAGATTTATTTTCCAATATTAGTATGAAGAAGAAAAATTTCAGAAAACGTGAGATGTGTTGTTGTCCTATTAATAAAAATAGATTCCTTTCGGAATAAAATGAAATGTAATGGGAAAATAATATCTGTTTAAAGGCATCGTAGTCAATGTAGGAATCGAGAAACAAGATAAGATGCAGAGGTCGAAAGAATAATTGAAAATGTTAAAAAGCAAATGCTGCGTGTCTTTTCTTAATGCATTTATTATTTTGTGTTTCAGGAATCAATTTACATCTACAGTTGGATTCCTATTTCCATTGTATCGGAGCCTCATCGCAAAGGGATACCTGTTCTCGTCATCGGAGAACTACATTTCAATGAACGTGTTCCTCTTCTGTTGAAAAATTCACAATCAAAAGGATATATTCTAATATTCACTCTACCGGAGGTCTTTACTGATATTGAAGAAATGCATGTATTGTTTAAAACATTCATTATATTGCTATCTGTTAGTGCTAAAGGAATGTATGTTGCTCTTTGGCCATACAAAACTACAATAGAAACTTCTACCATCCATTTTGTCTTTAAAACTTTCACAGAAATATCGGGAACGGACGCCATTATTTTTCTCAACTTGAGAAAACAAGAAATTTATTTCTATAAAGAAAAGGGAAGCAGATCGATAGCACTAATGCTAGATTTTGATGATTTAAAGTCGTTCGTGAAAATGAATTATGAAAGACGAAACAAAATTAAACCCTATGTTGTGAAATATAAAGACGGTATGCCTCCAAAAATGGGGTTGTTTGAATATATTACTAATAAACAAGGAGTAACTTCTTACAAAAGTCCTAAAATGAAAATGTTCGAAATTTGCAAAGAGAAAGGTATTATTCCATTAATGAACGAGACACTATCTTACTTAGATTCAAGAGAACTTACGCCTTATTTTTCAACGTTCCAATTTGACGATTTCTATCGCGGTGCATTATCAGAATACACCGCGTGTTTTTACGAATCAAATCTCGTGCTTATCGTACGACGTGCTCCAAAAGTATCATTCACCGCATTACTTATGTTGCCTTTTCAAAGTAAAGTGTGGTTGTCACTGGGGGTCACAATGATTATTCTAGGAATTGTGTGGGTGATCATTGGTGCGTGTACCAGAAAGCGAGTGTCAGTATTCGATGTTTATGCGATGATCATCACAGGAAGCTTAGCAGGTTCCACGCCACACATGTCTCAGCGCATCTTTCTGTCAAGCGCACTTCTTCTGTCAATAATCGTGTGTAATGCTTACTCCGGTCTCTTGTTGGGTTATCTCACTGTTCCCAAGTATCTTTCTAATGTTGACACGGTTGATGAAGCGCTGAATTCTTTAAAAGTGCTTTACGAATGTAAGACCAATAATTATGATTCGATCCTCGAGCACGATATCGCAGTGAAATACAAACATTTGCAAATTATTTTTTTTAAATATGTTCAAAGTAGTGTAAACCACCTTCATGATATTTGTGCCAATGATGAAAACGGAGTTATATTAACACAGTGGGATTTCGAATACACAAAAAAGCATCTCGTTAGAAAAGAATGCGTTGCTTCTCTTCATGTGACGAAAGAGAGTGTAATTAGTTCATGTGAGATGCTTCATTCACTAAAAAATCACATTATATTTGAATCTCTAAACAGAGTCGCTTATCAGGTATTCGAAGGTGGTTTATATGAGTATTGGTTACGCAATACAAGTCAATTAATTGGTGGACATCTTGAGGATAATAATGACTTAGTTGTACTATCTCTTGGCGAATTATATGCTCATTTTATTCTTTTGGGCTGTGGGTTATTTCTTGCTTTCCTGACATTTGTGTGCGAGTTCGCATATTACTTTCATGCTTTGTATCGCGCTCGTTGAGATAGGGGTGAGTTTATGTCGAAGCTATGTCTTGATGTAGGTATTTTAGTATTGTTCCAGTGTTTCGTGAGACGGTTCACGTTCGAATAATGTTTCATTGACAAATCTGTGTAATTTTTCCTTCATCAATTCGTCCTGTGTGTAAAAATTAATTGTGTCCTACTTTTAAATGAAATAAATTATGACGTGTCTAAAGAACATTTAATTGAGATCATTTTATACTTGATATTGTGTTTCCTTTGTCCTTCTTAATATTTTTACTTATGTCCGGTTTCCATTTACATGATTTTTTACCAAAAAAATTGTTTATTACATGCTCTGTGCCAACTTCTGTTCGATGCCGAATATTGAAAGAGAGAAACGTGCAATGTACTAGTTCAGTGATTGGTAATAATGTGTTCACGAATTTCTCGCTTTGATTTATTCCTCCTATGAATCTGCATGGGAAATATTTGCATTTATGTGGGAAGAAATTTCTTTACGAAAGCACACAATTGAAGTTGTGTTGATTTATCTGTGGAATGCATCATGGTCGTTATATTGACACAAAATATCTTGATGACGTTTTAATTTGATCCGTAACATACAATTTTTTTTCACTTTGGGTAATTGTTTTTTCAGCGGTGTTCTTTAAGGAATATTTTTGGTTCCTTTTGTACAAGATTCTGTGTTGCCAAACAACTTTTCTGTTTGTCATCTTGTATTGTTATAGTAATAAATGTTCTTTGCGGAATTTTTTTTCGAAATATTAACGAGCAACTGAGATTTAGTTTTTTGTACTATGTATTTACTATTAATTATCAGAAACTAATATTCTTTACCATCATTTATGACTAAATCAAAGATTAGTTTTTCGCGCTATTTACAAATCTGCAGAAAAAAAAGTATTTGTGATACCAATCTAACAATAGAATGTATCTAAATCCTGACGCATATTTATCTATAACTTATAGGATCAATATTTCAAAATTTGCATTTATGAATGTTGATCATATAAAAAAATTCTTTATTATTGGAAATATTACTATAGGCTTAATAATACAATATAAAATAGTGTATATTGAATTTAATACAGCTTCAGTAATGTTAAATCACATTAAGAAAAAGTTTACTTTTTCTGTTAAAAATTTGTTTAAATATATGTCAATTTAATTTAATTTTTGCTCTTTTTTACATTATCGGAAGAGTAAGTAAGTCTTAAGAGGATAACCGACATTAGTTAAGGCAAAATCTTTTCGGACATCCAATTCACTTATATGGGGAATACAACACAAGAATCACAAACTATTACAGACTGGACACTCCCATGCAATCATTAGCGCCGGAAGCCGGTAGTGAGAGAGGATAACACTAAATTTTATCGGTTCAGCAGTTCATTGAACTAACGCTAGAGTTATGTCCTGTCTTAGGAATTTCTCTACTCGCTACACTGATCAATATCGTAATATGTTCCTGATAATTATTGTAAATTTATCATGAATCAAGCAATTTACACTTCTACATTTTATAAAAAGTTTAATATTTTAGTTTTTCGCCTTTATTTTACCTACTTGATTCTGAAATTAAGAAAATACACCATAGGATCTATATCTTAAACATGATAGAAGGAACTTGGATATACAATGAGAAGCATTAATAAATCAATAATTTAATAGCAATAAGAGCTTAATACAATATCACTGAGTCAGTACAATAATACATTCTATATAAACGAGGTGAACGATTTCAATACAAAGACTCGAAGAGTACGTATTAGATATGTGGACACGAAGCGTGGTCAAAAGGTATGTCGACAATGGAATTTGTAAAAAGTTCTTGATAACAAAAAAATTTTCGTAAGTTAAAAATACATATCGAATACAACTTCCTACATGTAATGTATTTGCTGGTCTCAAAAAATTTACAACAAATTCTTGAATGTTTTAATACGTTTGCACAAACTTAAAATAAGTACTACATGGTTACAAATTCTTAGAAATTGTTAATTCTACATAAGTAATTCTAGACTTGTATATATGCCATGACTCATACTGTGCATGATTACTTTAGTGTGATGATATGTTTGTATAAGTGTTTTTTAGTTTACAAAATGAGAATCTTTATATAAGCTAAAGTTTCTGTAAAATTGAACTGAGCAGAGAAAAAACAGTAAATTTGCTTTCTATTTTAAAAAATACAATTCATCTATTAAATTGAATAAGGCTAGAACTGTACAGGAAGTAAATATTTTTATTTTCCTGAGAGGCTGTCAGTTGAGTTACTCTTTATCCAAGAGAAAATACGAAATCCTGCTGTCGTGGAGGATCCGATTGGCCCTCCGTGGGTGGCCGGTGAGAAGGATCCAGCGACAAGGGGAGGGGGTGGAAGAGGTGTTGGGGGTTGGGAGGATGGCCAGAGGCCAAATAAACGCAGTTCATGTGTTCGCTGCTTTACTCACACTGTTTCCGGTGACGGGCGAGAGNGAACGGTCCGGCTGAAAAGCCCAGGTTCGAGAGAGGTGGCTGGCGGTAGCGGAATGCGGGAGGCGAGTAACTGCGTGTGATACCTTCCGGCATCGCCAACTCCAGTGTTCATCCGACCTTAGCGTCTTCTCTCTGGTGTCTCCCTCTGTCTGTCCTCTCTGAACCTGACCTAGGTTATATATTATTCAGCCGTGACGTCATGACCAAGTAACCCAGAATATCCTCCGCCTTGTAGGTTTGCCTTTCCCAACATACAAATAATGACACTATCCAACCAATTCCTCTATCCAAACTTTACGACATCTCCCCCCTTTCCCAAAAAAAGGGAAGGTCGTAATTCGTGTAGGTTGTCATCCAACTACAATCTTCAAGTTTCAGAACCAATTTACAAAAAAGCAAGAATTTTTTTTTCGCATGAACTTTAAAAACAATTTGAAATTACCTCTAACTTGCTACTCCACCCGTACATAACTTAAAATTCATATCACTACTCTGTTATACAAAAATTATACATTGCCTATACGTACACGATAATTATATTTATATTTTCCTTTTACATTCATATTCATTTCTATCACATTCACTCATTTATTTACATGAATTACCAAAATCAACTTCATGATCTAAAAAAAAACAATTAATACAGAACAATACTCAAAAGTGAGCAAATATGGGTGTCGGCGCTTGAATGGGTGGTTAAATTAATTACCGATACAGGCAAAGTGTCTTTTGGCTGTGATTTTTTCTTTCTACATTTCATCAGTGCCCATGCCACTGATTCCAACATTATTCCAACTACTATCACTGCCCCATACCCCGTCCAAGAAGCAGTGTTCAGTTTTGCTATACTGTCTTTACACACTTGCCATAGGGATGAATGTCTTTTCTCTACCTCCAACGGCACGGCAGGTACTTGGTGAGTGTTCTGCCCTTTCAAGGCGTTTAGTAATTCGCTGACTAATACTTCATCCTGTCCCACATCCAACCTTGAGATATTGGTTAAGTCCAAGTTCCAGGTTTGCTTTACGAAAGCTACGGACGGCATCGAGTAATTAAATGCCTCGGAACTAGGAAGTAAGACTTGCAAGGGGAACGACCCTCACATCCCGAAGGAAGAAAGAAACTCCCTTCTCTGTACGGAAGAGTACCGACCCTTGCACGAAACATTCACAATTGTGTCCTCGCTGAACGCAAAACAACACTTCCAAGGTACCTCCCCCAAGGCGAAAAGTTCGTAGGGTCGCTGCAGAACTCACTTATGCGGCGAGAGTCATTCAAAAAGACGGCTAACTTACAAGGAGGAGTCATTGGTGAAGAAATGGAGTCTAAGAGTGGACACATCGTGACCTCTTCCCTACGAAAGACTTCTAGCGAGTCCCCCTCCTGGAAGTATGAACTGTGCGGCGTCAAAGGACGCTAATAAGGAAGGAGAATCCGTCGTGAGGACTACGCTACGCCCCACTTCTTCTTTTACCATTGACCACGCAAGAAATGCATATCTGCGGAACTCTTGGCCTTGGTAGAGGGGTAACGAGATCAGCAAAGTTGTGTCTCGAGTGTTCGCCAGTACACGGTTTCGCGTTACTGCGTACACTGTCCTCAGCAACCTACTGTCTCGTCCCACGATCTTCAGCTCACCCTTGAGTTATTTTGAAGCATTGGCCAGAACAGAGGATAGTACTGAGGGAGGGAAGATCATAAGGGAAAATTTACCTATCTCAGCCATTGTTATCTGACTTTGAATCTTCTGCAACGTCGCCCTCAGTGCTTGGATGTGATGAAGCAGCACTGTGTACCCATTCCGAACTCCCCCACCAACAGGACCCAATTCCTGGAAAAGTGCTATTAGCTCCCCGAATAAATTTAGTTGCTACCGTAAATTTTGAATTTGATCGTCCGTCGCAGCCCCCCGCTAAATAATGTAAACCCTTTCCCAGAACATTAACCAATCCTCCACTACTTTCTACACTCTCTTACTCCCGTATAACACACTACGAGAGCTAAACCCTCTTGCAGTTAAAAATATCATCATTTATTTCACTCTTTCGCGCTTCAATTTAATCTTCTGTCTTCTTGTACGCTTCAGTCTTCTTTTCTCCAATTCACCTCAGGCAGCTGAACCCATTGTTCCTTCTTTCACCAAACCACTTTCTCCAGAATTATGCGGATCCGGAACCTGGAACTTGTAGGCAGGTGGCGCCCCGGCACCCACCTCTGCCTGGACGGCGTTCCCCTCTGGCCGTCCGCCACCCACCAGACATTGCTGTCGTGCGGTTGCATCATGCAGTCGTTTCCACCTCGCCGACGTTGGCATACGCAGGAACCTCTCCTCCTGGCTCGCTGCATCTCGGACCCGAACCCAGGATCACCACAAGGCTAGGTCAGCTGTTAACTGGTTCTCACATTCTTAAATAAAATTCCTCAACACTCTCTCGACTCTCGCCCTTCCCTTCATCCGTGTTCTTTGTTACTCCTGTAAAAACACTTCTGTCTCTCTGATGTACAAAAAAGGAAGGAGGTTATTATTCAAGAGAGGGGAGTCTTTTGTGACGGTTGCACCCCTTGTGCCATGTGTACAGTTGTTCAACCTTGAATGTGTACCACCTACATCCTGGAGCGACCTAAAAAATTATTTCTAAAAATATACGTTTAAAAAAATTAGGATTCGAAATCGCTCCTAGACTAGCGTTTTCCTTTTCACGTTCCAAATCCTGACCATTGACTCTACTAGGCCATGATTTCGATAGAACGCATTCCTTTTTCGCACCGGCTGAACTACTACACACTTGACTGTGTCTCCACGACTGCTTTCCTGTCGCTGCTCTTTCTACTTGCACTGCTTGCGCAATCCTGACTGCTGACGTGCTACACAGTTCCGGATCTCCCGGCTTCGCTTTTTCCTTCAACATTTCAATTTGCAAATCCAACGGACTTTTTAATGTTTCAACAATCCCTCATTCTAGCTTTTCCTGTATTAAACTATCCCATTCATATTACACTTGACTATGTTTGTAGTCTCAAATTTATTAGTTCCCCACAAAAGAACGACTGACAACATTTCTATTAGCTTCAATTTGTTTTTGACCCCTTCGGGTAAACCTTTTAATTTAAAATAATCCAAAAACGTCTTTTTTCCTCCTTTGCACTCGGGCCACGACTATGGCTCCTGCTTCGCTTCCTTCCTTCTGTTTAAATATCTCGTAATTTACTAACTGTTGCTTCTTCACTCTTTCTACTTGCCCCGACGCATTTACCTATACCCACTAACTTGGTATTCTGTTTGAGTGATCAACGGTACATAACATTGCTAATATTTTCGACTCTTCTCCCCCTTCTACTAAAACGCCCACCCCTGTAGCTTCACTAATTTCCATAAAAAATACTTTTAGCGAATTTCCGGTCACCATTAGTCCTTCCAGCGCTCGAATAAAATTAACTTTGCTCGATGTTACTTGATTTTTTACTCACACCATTTCTAAGTTTTTACTGCAATTACTTGTATTTTTCCCTGATAATTGATTCTAATTCGCCCGTCTGGCCTTGATTCATTACACACGACTCGCCCGAGAGTTCAGGATCATTTACACCATGGGATCTCACCCGATCTTCACAAAAATAAAATCACACAACCTATTTCCTGGACTAGACGGCTTGCCTCGGGCGTCTTGAAGCATCCTCCTTTTTCACACTTATTACGTACGTACTTCTCCCTTATAGGAAAAAATGTTACGTCGCTGCCTAATAGAAAAATCAGCCTCTTTATAAAATGCCAACCTATAAAAATTCGAACATCTTATCTATTAAAGGGCTCAAAATTTTCATACACTTTATGAAATGCCAGGTCTTCGCCACCAGTTATTAAAGTGGAATATTTTTTTATTATTTTCTGAATACTTTAAGCCATTTTATAAATAGACCCACTCTCGCTTACGTGATAATCGAATGGAGAATTTTCGTCAAGAGTCTCAGTATGATTTATTACATTTACTGGGATATTTTTATTGCAGTATGTCTTAAGGGGATATGTAGCGATAGACGGTAGGAGATGGGTGGTAGGCTATTGTTAGGTGGGTCGGTTATCTGTGTTATCCATCAACTAGACGCACATGGAGGTGTTAGTATATTCGTAGTTCGTAATAGTTATTGGTACTAGGAGGAGTAGGACTTAATTGAACAAATATTCCAGTCCTTGTCGGCCTGCTCTTTATATTCAGACTACTTTTACTAACGGGTGGATGCATACGTACAGAGCAATGCCGAATTCAAAAAACACAGTTGAAGGTTTGGTACAGGTTACTGTAACCATCATTTAATGTAGAAGAATGTTTGGGCGCAAGTGAAGCGGTGAGGCGCAAAGACTAGAAATAGGAGAAGAAAGTAAAGACAAAGTGATTATTGAGAGCATCGTTGACAAGTTCAATGTTTACAATAACTGTTCAAAATTGCGTCAATTAACAGTGATACAAGTTTGAAAGCGGCGGTGGAGCGATCAGTGAAAACATTCTAAGATGTCAGGTATTTCACGTAAACGTGCAGCAGCTACAGGGTTTCGAGCTACGAGATCCTCATCTGAATCAAGTGGAGTCGCATAAACAAGACACTTTAGATGATCCCAAAAAAGATCGTTTGCGCATTAAAGCATTTAGTG
Organism: Laupala kohalensis; assembly: GCA_002313205.1. Classification (NCBI taxonomy): domain Eukaryota; kingdom Metazoa; phylum Arthropoda; class Insecta; order Orthoptera; family Trigonidiidae; genus Laupala; species Laupala kohalensis. Next base: position 27,378 of record NNCF01127974.1, read on the forward strand.
TCATGTGCCAACATTTCAAGTTTGTACCATGAATTTGAGTTCACTCATCTTTTATTACACAGGTACACAAACTAGTATTTTATATTATTAACGACTCTTATATTATGTGCTTTCTTCTAACACGAATACAAGAAACATTACTGATCCTTGCGACCACAGAGCAATAATTTCACACTGGTTAGATAACAGTCACACAATGGAATCAAAACGGCGTATTTAAAACATTTAGAAAATAAATTCTACATAAAAGGTATTCAGAAAAATATTTGTAAATAATATTATGTTAGATTTTCAAAAAGTTCTGAAATAGACGGTATCGCGGTCCTTCCGTTGTGGTTCGTTATTGATTGGCTGAGCTGAATCGCTAGGGTTTGGACGCGACGTGAAGGAGGAAATTAAAAGACAGGTCATAGAAAGGAGTGATGAGGTTCAGTGATTCTCAGAATTAGATTCAGACTTTTCATTATACATACAACGTGTTTAGGTTGCGCGAGGGGGCGGCCTGAGAGGAGCAGGTGGAAGACATTACGTAATCTGACTAGGAGTACGATGAGTGCGGAACGGACGCTGGTCCACACAGCTTCCGCCTTCTGGACGGACGTTGGACAGAGGGGTAGCACACTGGGGTGTCTCTCCAGGGCAACTCCCACGCAGAAAATCTTTCCGACTGCTTTCGGATGATNGGCCAGGCGACGTCATTCTTGCAGTTTGGAAGTGTCTTAACGAAAACAGAATTTCCACGTATAAGGAGATGTACTAAGTAGTCTAGCATCAAATAAAAACCATCGTTGAACTCTCATCTATTTATTTGGTATGCATAAAGTACATAATAATGCTGAATAAATATATATAATAAAATATCTAAAAAATGTATTATTGTAATTTTAACTGTAGGGTCAAGTCAGTGTGTAAACCTCACTATTTAAGATCACTTGTTTGTCAATTATCCGTTTTATAAAAATGGTCTTAAGTGAAGGAAAAGTTTCGTAATTTTTTACGATCAGTTTGATATTTGCTTATTAAATAATGTATCCCTTACATCGAAATAATTTGGATACTTTTCGTGTTGAGACGCCGTTCCAGAATATAATCTTTGTAATGATAAGTGATTCGTGGGAATTTGGTTAGAGTGACATGAGAAGAGAGGGTTTTAAAGATAGTATTACCGTAACTAGAATTAAATCATTAAGTATTTGAAATCGGCAGTAACATGTATTGTGATTTCAACTTGAGTAACATACCTCATTGACCATTTAAATGAAATAATTGCCATTATAATGGATGGTGTAATACATTGCAGGAGATCTCTTATGCAGGTGACCTCTTTAAAAAAAATTAATTTTAAACCACAAAACTGTTTGAGGTATTCTTTGATGTGTAGTAAATTTTCTAAAGTATTTTTTCTTTACTTTTATCTATGAATCACCGAACATTTAAGAAAACTATTAAACGTTTTGTTAGGCGAGTTGCATAAATCACGAATCGGTTACGCTCGGCCAATAAATTTGTACGTTCGCTCTTAAGCATCTTAAACGAGTCAAGCGAGTTCCTGAATATTGTTTTTACAGAATTGTTAACCGATCGATACAAATTAAATCACTTTTTTCGTTATTTTTCATATCGTCGTTTTAAAACAATTATAATTAAAAAAATTGTACATCGTGACCGGACACACTTCAATACGAAATAGCAGTGGTTTAGTGACCATAGAATGTACATTTTATCCTTACCTCAGCCTGGTTTTCTACGCCAACGAGCTGCTTCTTGATGGTTGGTGTTCGAACCTCTGCGAAGGTTGGTGGGAGATTCTACTTCGCAATCGATTTTCTGGAAACATTGATATCAGTTGCGAGGAATCCGCGACACATGTCATACGCGCCACGAATGTAATATGCAATGGAATTACACATGACTCGTCAGATCTGAATCAAAAGAATATTTTGCCCCTTTCTTAAATTAGGTTTAGCATGATTCCTTACCTCTGAGTCAATTCGTGTTCAATTCCCGGATAGTTCAGAAATAAATTATAGGATTTTCTCTTCAAAATGTGTTAATATAGCTATCACAATTACAAAGCAATTTCTTCTTCTTCTATCAACCCCTTGCTACACTTATTATAATAACTATTGTAACTACTGCTACTAAAACCTCCACGTGGGTCAATCTGTTGGTAAACCCACCTAACTAGCTCACCTACTATTGATATGGCCCTATGTAGATAAGCTTCAGTTGCACGCTACATTTCCCATACAAAGAAAAACAGATTGACTTTTCTTCTGTATTCGTGTTTCTCTTAAACTTCGCTTACTTCCCACAGTTGAACACTTACATCTACAGCAGACATCAACCAAGCAGTAAATGACGTCAAACCTTCTACGTCAAACATTATACTCCTCCTGCTCCCTTTGACTGAAATATGTGAAAGAATACGCGCATTTTAGTATACAGATAAGACTGAATCTATCGTGAACCAAAACACACAAAAAAGGCAAAAAGCAAAGTCTTGTACATATTAAGTAGTATCATATGAAGTAAAGCCACGGTACAGAAAATAGCGCCAAATATTGCAGGTAGAATGTTTAATTCAATCGTTGTACCCGTAATAACGTACGGGGCAGAAGTATGGGGGACAGGAGAAAATACCATGTTCAATTCTTTTCAAATGACATAACTCAAAAATATAATTGGTCTTGCAAAAGGCACTGCGAACAGTGGTATTCTCTGGGAATTTTGACAGGTTCCGGTTGAACTTACACTAAAATTCAGAACGATAAAACACTGGCTATAGATTAGAGCGGCGACAGAAAATGCTATTGTAACGGAATCGTTTCATAACAATGGGAAATTGAAAATGGAAAATTAACGAAATCTTGTGTTATTTAGGGTTGGAATACCTATGTCAAGCCACACCTGATAGTAGTGATAGCAAGGTAATTCAAAATAAATTATATGAAGCGAGCAGACTAGAAACAGAAATGAGGAGGTTAGAAAAAAGGTCACTTATATTTCAGACAGTTGTAGCAGGTCACTGGGGAAGCAAACCATATATAAGCTGACTGTAATCGAGGACGTGATCAGGTTACGGGTGTTTATCACAAGGGAGATAGAAATTACGAAAATTAAAAAATAATCTAGAATTGATTTGTTCAATATGTGTTGAGCAGGAAAAAGATTGGATTCAGATCGTTACATTGTTCACAAACAGAAAAATATTTAAATTTTTGTAAATCGGAGGCTTTATGAACAAAAACATAACCATTAACTTGGCAATTTAATTATGCGTGACATCAGAATGTATGTAATTAAATCCTTGGGGAGGTTTCTAAGCTACGTAAGGGAAAAAAGGAAGAAAGAAATGAAGGGTATTATATTGGGGATTTTGAAATGCAATGGGATACTGCCGGCTGTTTAGCTTTCTATGTTACAGGTTACGAAAATTTTTTCTACAAACGGGTGAGGAAAGATTTTTTTGTACATACATTTTCTTATAGACACTATTAGTAAATACTAATATTGTAATAATTTTTATAGACTCTTCTCTTATTTAAATACTTTTGTAAATGTCTTTCGTAAATATTGTCTCTTGTAAACACATTTTCCTTGTGCAGTCTTCGTGACCTGA
>NNCF01127974.1:31333-107110 GCA_002313205.1 Laupala kohalensis
TCTTAAGAAGGCAAAAGGGTTAAAGCCTCGCCACAAGTAATTTGAAATGTAAATATTGTAAATAAAATGCTCTGATAAATGAAATTGAAAATTGAGCTAAACCTACTCTCTTTAAACATAAATTCGCAAATCGGAGAGAAAAAAAAGAATGCAGCAATATTCACATAAACTATTTCAAAGAAGATGAAAAACAAATGTTATAAAAAATACAATTTCAAGAATGTGATCAAATGTAATAGTAATTTTATGTTACTATGATAAATTATCGTTAAATGTGTCACGTTGAGATTTGTTATCGTTGATATTCAATGAAAAATATTGATTGAAAAGAAAATGAGAATTTTCACTGACATCCCCATTAACCCTGGAAAACTAACCTTTCCCATTTTCATAAACACTCCATGAAAACCCGATTGTCTTTTCTTTAGCAATCACTCCGATCTTCGCAAACTCCTTCACCACATAACCTGAGCTTTTGGTGGTTCTTAGAAGTCGATTCGTATTTTAGGACTTGAGATATTAATGGATTTTTCGTTGATTTCACAAAGGGAGAATGTTAGTGTTTTTTAATGTGATATTTCTTCTTTTGTTTATTTTTCTTGATTTTATCGTCAATAGGATAAAGATGCCGAAAAACAGTTCCTTTTTCAGCGCTTGATTTTTATTTCCCTAAACTATTTTACTATGTTTCTAGCGTGCATGGAAATTGAGATGTCATTTTCGTTCAGGAGTCAGATATAAAAAAGCCAATGCAGAGAAAATTTTCTTTTTCTGAATCGTTCCTTATGTTTCCGAATTTTATACTTCGCGCCTCGTAAAACTTGTGGAATTTAAGAAAATTTCGGAAAACTTTTTAAAAAAACCTCTTTAGATTATCGTTTATACCTTGATATCCACATTAGAAGAAATGCATAAGAATGGTGTTCGTGATTACTTCAAAAATTAAAATAGTTTTCATATTCATTAATTTATTACGTTTGAACGTAATGTGTTTTGTGCTAACTGGTTACAAATACGGACATTGAGAAAACAAATCTCTCACTGACTTTTTCTTGACTAAGCGGTTGCATCCAAAACACACTCGACTTAAATGCGCTCTAAAGCGTTGACTGGACAGTTAATTTCACGAAAAGTGCCACATAAGAAACATAATTTGAAGTAAATTTAATACAATATATTGCACTGTACACTAAACGTTTCTAATAATATTTAGGCCAATCAGAAAAATTGTCTTTTGGGGTGCATTTAAAAATTTTTGTAAATTCCCCACGCTCTAACGCGATATCTGTTCGTCAAACAAAAAATTGGTACAGATCTAATTTGTTGGATATTAACTGTACATTATTTTTGTATACAAATATTTTTTTCGAAGAAGCGGGTTTGTTTCGATTTATAAACAAATCACAAGTAAAGAGTATATATTTCTAAATTTTCTCAAAACTCTCAAAACTTTTCTGGTTAAAAATTTTAAATTGGGATCAGCATATCCGAAAACGTAAAGAACGATTGAGAAAAAAATCTTTATTTTCCCCGCGCCAAACTAGTATATGACTGGACTATTTGGGTTTTCAAAAATGTATATTTTCATGAAATATTGACCTATTTATTACAAACGACTTTCTTTTAATAATACTTTATTACAAATTAAGTATTATACTATACTCTAAATCATCATAAATACCAACAATGTGTGTGTTCGTCCACAATACGAAGGGTTTGCTTTTGTGAGATTTTGAGCAAAGTTATCTGTCTAGAGTTAACCACTTCCTGGATGTTTTTATTATATTGAAATATGTGGTACATTGTTCTCTCTGATTCAAACATTCATCCCGAAAATAAAATTCAATTTGTGAACTATAATTATTTTCGGAAAATAAAATTCTGTCTAAACATTACTAAAATCTTGTGTCAAAACTGTCATATTTGACTGAATACAAAATGATTTTCCTTCGGCAAAATTTGAGAAACGCCGGACATTTGAGAAACTGTATGGGGCCGCCGTTTGTATCGCATATACAAAATCTGATGCTTTTGTCATTTTCTTAACATATCAATCCTCATTTGGCCTCTATTGCAAGATTGCGAAGAAATTAACTTGATGAGAATGGTTGAAGCAAACTGACTGGTCACTCAAATCTGGCTCAATGCAACAAAACAAATCTATCATCTTACTCAACAAGAAGGTCTGTTGTCACTCGGGAAGTCCACGCAGTTTCTTCTATCATCCAGAGTTAAGTTCTCTGAACGTCAAAAATCTATATATCTCCGCGGTAAACATTCAATGCAGAGACCTAAGCAAGTTATGTTTGGATGGTTCTACTGTATCTTGTAAGTACGCGTGGGAGGAACGTTTCTATGGGGTCTACTAGGAATGATTCTACTATCGATACATGCTTTAAAGATGAATACATAGAAAATATTTGTGCATGGAAATTATATTCTGATTTATATATATTTCTAAATCCTACGTCTTCCTTAAATAGTTATTGGAAACCATATAAGTGAGACACATTTCAATGAAAGTTTATTTAAGTATCTGCTTACTGTGCATAATATTTTTACGTATACCTACTCTGTGCTCATTGTATGTAGCAAATATTTCTACCTCCTGAGCAGCATACCTCCTGGAGGGCTTGCAGTATAAGCAGAGCTTACGGGTCTACAGATCTTATGTCCAGCCCTTATTAGCACCCTTAATAAAGGTATGTTTTCACTCTCCTTATACCTCAGAGTATGACTTTCATTTCTTCATTGTACAGAGAATTATTTTTTGTTCTACTATTTTTATCTTTTTATCGCTAATGGAACAAAGATTCTGAATGCTTCTGTACGCACACCATGCTATTTTGGAATATTTGTGTGTACATGTTTCCAATGACTTTTTTTGTAGAAATTACTGAGAACACAGATTACTGTAATACATGGGTTTAATCAGAATAAGCATCCACCATAGGAGATTGATAATTTAAAAAACAAATTAAAGAATGTACCGAATATGTGATTGAGTTTATATTCTGGGGGTGGTTGTTATTGATTTCATATTAGAAATTTGTTATTAAAAAACCGTTTGTAAAGCAACATCTTTTTATCTTATAATTTTAATGTCTCTTTTGTGTGCTTAAAACCGTGTAATGTGTGTTAAAACCAAAGTAACATGTTGAAATCTATATATCCTAATTTTTTTTGTCATAATCTCTCTAATCCATGACAGATGTAACACTGTTTTTATCTGATATAAACTGTATATCAGAGAATAAACTGTTTTTTATTGTAAAAAATAGAAAAGATAACTTGTCTGGTAACACATCAAAGTGACAGTCTGTTGAAATAATTATTTGACTTGCAACTTCAAAATATTACAATTGATTTACTAAAATGAGTTTTTGCAATTGATTTTTAATGTTTTATGGAACCATTCTGCAAAGTAAAGGGAATTTTATAAGGGATAAATTTCTGGATTAAAAGAAAGTATCCTGGCGTTTGTTTCATAAAATTATAAGAAACCAATATAGTTTTGGGGTCTTCTAAGAGAGTTCTTGACGAATGTTAAATGTGTAATAAGTAAGTACAGTAATTAAACTTCAAGTTGAAATGAGTAAGCTTTCTTTCATCACATGCTTTGAGATGAAAAGAACAACAACAAAAACTTGTTAGATTATTTGTTCTGACATATTTGTTCCATGTCCATTATATCATAGCTTAATGTTATAAATACATCCCTGAATTCTTGTGATATCCATGTATCTCCTAGTATCATAATCATTGATCGTTGTAGTTACTCAATTAAGTAAATTAATATTGTTATAAATAGAAGAACATTTTTTAATAATGTTAAAAATAATTTTATTATGACAAGAATAAAAATAATTGAAATGGTTAAGTATATTGTTTTAAATTGAACATCCTAGGGGCGGAGATATGTCTTTTAAGTTGACTTGATAACATTTATGAAACTGTGCCGATGTTGGAATAATCATATTGCAATGAATTCATTGTAGTAAACTTATCCTTTATAACATTAAGAAACATCGAGATTTAAAAAAGCCTAAAAAGTATATATAGAGGAGATATAATTCTTGTGTCCATCCTTGAAATTTTATTTTCTTGATTATTTATTAATTAATAATTATAAAGAAGGAAATGTTCAAAGGGTTTAGAAATGCATCGTAGTCATTGGAGGGTTTCAAAGAGTTCTTTTAGGTGAGGTTGCGCTATCTGACCCGAAGTAGCCTTCTGGTTTGTGCACAGAGATTAACCGCGTAAGCAATAAAGAGGAAACATTACTTCGGACACTTTATGTAATAGTTAAAATTAGTTGAAAAAATATTACACCAGATGCAGTGTTCAATAATTTTTAATTCAATTTTGGAAATAATACTCCTCAAACCACAATAAGAAAAAAATTAAATATATTAAATAAATTTAAACTTAATAAAATCTCTCTGCCCTCCACAAATACATTGAGGTAGTGTAGAGTAGTGTCATACATTGAGGTAGTGTCAAATAGTCTTCGTTTTCTTCTCTTTTCCTGCTTGGCGCGTTTGCCTTAACCGTTGCTTTTCCTCAATTCCCAACGGTGCTCAATGAACGAAACAGCCACTAAAGAATATGTATAACAATAGCTAAGATTTAGAATAAAATAAAGAATTGTCATGACACTATAATTTTCTATTTAATACACTTAATTTTCTTTTGCTGCTACTGATATTAGTTACTGCCAAAGAACCGTAATCCTTTAATATCTGTATTTTTAGTTTTAGTTCATTGACAGTGAATACTAGGGTGTAGTATGCACAGCCCCCGGAATACTTAAGGGCTTTTATAAGGCGCACGGGTCCTAAGCATATGGCGGGCATATATTGTATACATTTTTATGTTCAAATAAAACCCATTAAAATTGAAATTGTAGTCTAGATTCTAATTAAATTCCTGGTGTCATCTATGTCGTTTTTTATACTTTTGATTTATAATAGTTTATTTCTAACTGTACTCAATCTTGGCACTTTGGTTGTATACGTAATACTGTCCCGGGTTTTTCTCCGGTTTTCCTTCGGGTAGTGGCGGATTTTCCGTCGGTGGAATGACATTTAATACTTTTGTTATTATTTATCTCGAATTTTGTCTGCACATTACACCTACGATTCATTTTGGAAGAAGAAATAAATAGTAGAGCACGTATTTTATTAATTGAAAAAAATAAATCATTAATCCGCCACTGCCCTTAGGCCCTTGACCGGAAATAATGAAATGGTCCCTTGTTTGTTTCCGGAGAGTAACTTAGTTTTATTCCCTTATTTATCATACACAGATTGCAACTGCTTTTTGACAATTAAGTTTATTGATTTATATGAGATTCCCGTGTTACTTCAGAATTTTGTCCAAATACCATCTGCTGTCTTTGACGATGGGAAATGCCGGGAGAGGTCCACGAGATGTGAAAATATTGTTAAGGATTTGTGTCAATTTTACGCGCATTGATTGCGGCGGGAGGAAGATTGTTTCACGTCCTAAAAAGCCAAGAACTCACTCCCGCTCTGATAAAGAACTTGGCTACGTCGTTAGGTGTTGTACATAACAAGAGATAAAGGCATTGTAATTGATGCTATGTGTATTTTACATTTTCGTATAAAAGCAAAGCATTTTGAACAATTATTAATACATCACCAAAACAATTTAACTATCACACAATACCCTGAGCATTGAAACCGGAAGTATTATTATTTATGTTGATTTACTTGCTTTCACGATGATGTCGCATTCAAAAATATTTCCGCAAAATAATATGTTTGAACGATGAATATTGACGTGTCAATAGAAGTAATTAAAAAGGATAAAATTTAATTTGATTAGCGTTAATGTTTAGTTTCTCGAAATCGTTCGAGGCACCTTGGGAACGACTGAATTATAAAAACTGGCATTCTTATTGGCTATGCTCATAGCGTGTTCCTACTCCTTGTCCTCGAGATTCAGTTGCAGTACTTTTACCGAAGAAAGGGATGTTGGCAGCTGTTATCAGAAATAGCTACTTTCAATCTTTTGAGTAAATTACATAGAATAGTTTTAAAGTATACCATTACCGGAGCGAAATAATAATAATATTTATAATTATAATGTAAGTACAAATAAATTGAGCGAAAAAATTGTATTTTAGAATCTGAGTTATCGTGGATTTTTGAAAAGTAATTGAAGCGGCAAGAACCTGTTACGTAGCATTCTGCAGTTCTTCACTTTGCTGCCAGTTGTCAGACAGTTAGGAGCGAGGCTGTGAGTCAGTGGGGAGGGCTTCTAGTAGATTCTTTTCTTAAAATGGGCAGCCATTGGATTTGGTAAAATATTACAATGTCTTAAATATTGTATTGTAAATTAATAAATGTTTGTTGGATAATTTGATGAATCTGTTGACCGTAGACCCTACTGGGTTTGAGGAAATTGCAAATTAGGGTTATTTCGTTAAGTGATTAAATAGTTACGTATAATTAAAAGTATAATTTAGTTAAGTATAATATAAAATGTTGGCCTTGTGCATGAAGAAGAAAATGGAGGAAATGGAGTAGTGCAGTGCTTGTGAAAGTGTGGAAGACTGTCGTGTTCGCACTAAGTTCATGCAGTGGAGGTACGTAGAATGTAATTTCAATTTCAATTCGTTTAGAATTTGTGACTATTTTGTTAGCATATTAATAGTATTAAGTTATGGTTATTGGATACTTCCCTGATGCTTTTGAACACATGTTTCTATTTTACCAGAGTGACCCATTTCCATTTTACATTCAGTGCCTTTACCATTGAGCGCATAATTCTAGAATTATTTTTACAGTTTATTGGAATTGGTCGTATTTTCATGATCATACTCAACTACTGTCGTTACAGGGCCTTCAGAAAAATATCTGCTATAGCTACGACCCCTGTCTACGAGCTTAGTCCTTACCGCATCTGAAATTCATTCATTAAGATCCTTTTCGTATATTATTATTTTGTGTATTATACTCAATTTATAGCCAATGATTTATATTCCGCATTCAGAATTTTAGACGTTCTGTACATGGAAAATTAAAAATTTCACTTTTAGTAATCGAAGGCGTAAATGGTACGGTTTTTTAATCTCTAGTGTAAATAGATTACACTAAACTTGGTGTCGTAAAAGGACATATAGTTACGGCAAGTGATAGTGTTGCTGGCAAACATCCCTGATAATACGAGGCTACTCGAAATATTGAGCTTTAATGATGGTGATGAATCACTTGCCTCATTGCGGAATACTGTAATACGCCATGCGGTCCGACCTTGAAAATTTCAACGCCATTGTCAACTTACTTATCCCATCGGTTCTTGAAGTAGTTCAATAGCGACTGGTTTTAGTACTAAGTCAATATACAAATGGTTTTAAAATAGACCAACATTAATAAAGGTAGAAGGAAATGGAATATACAAAACATTTTAATAAAATATTAAGTCTGATTAATGGTACATTGTGCATAAGAACTTAGAAAAAATATGAATGTGATACGAAAGTTAAACAATTGCAAAATTTTAATTTGATTGTGTACTTTATTCTAATGAGATATTGTTTATCCCGGAAAAATATTAGNGGCACTTTTGGGAATATTCATCTTTCTCCTGTAAAAATAAAGGAAGAAATTCATTACGTAATGTAAGCAAGCAAATCTCAATAATAGTTTAGAAAGTACCATTCTTCGATTCAACAAGTCAGAGTAATAGTCTCTTTTGTGTCAACTCGGATATTATATTTATTCGGTTTGTTTCGTAGAAGTTGGCAATGCGTTTGTGTAACCATATTGCATTATTTTCGGTAAAGTTACATAACTTTGAGAATACAGAGCTTGTACTCGTAATGTGTAACCAAGGGACAAAGCGGGATGCATTTGTATTCACCGAGCACTGAGATGAGTCGAGTGGCTCGTAGTTCGAACATAGCAAGTTTTCTTGTCCAATTACGTTCCGCGAAAATTTAGTACCACCTCAATAAATCATCGATGCCTTCATGTGTGACATCGCAGATACAAAAGCACTCTATTCTTCCGAACTGTTCTCCGAAACGTGTAACAGCACAATGTAAGAAAACATGTGACACGGATCTTGGATGCGTAGTGCAAACCAATCAAACACAAGATAATTTGAGTATGCATTTCAACATGTTCTGTAGATCAGTTTAATAAGTACCTTCTGTTTTCATTGTCGGCAATATTATTACAATAATTTTCATTACTTATATCCACACGACTTAAATAGTCATATTACTGTTAGAATCACTAAATCTGTCAGATTTTTTAACCCCTATTATATCAAAACCACCTTTGTCGAAAGATTTTGAAACCAGTAAAAAAATGTTTTGCATTTCAATGGACCTCCTCTTCCTATTTCACCTCTACGCGAATCGTATTACACTGTCTACTTTCACAATGGTGCAACAGTGTAATCCCGATGCCTCCGTTTCATGTTACACACACCAGCTTTAATGTAGACTTGAATCGACATGTATTAAACACATATCGATTGTAATTTTGCGCTTCTCCTAGTAGAGAACGCGCTTGCATTCCTTGATTCAATTGAATACCTCGTTGTGTTGAACATGTAAATTCTCTTAAAATCTCGACATGAATTTACCATAGTAGCTCATTCCTAGTCTTGCTTTGCATTGTTCGGGCGTGATGATTTGGCCACGGTTTCAACCCTTTGATCCTAGCAAAGTCCAATTCGTTTCTTCTTCATAAAAAGGTGAAGATAATACTAAAAAAAATGTTTCTGAGCTCAATGAAGAACTCGAAGTCATATTGTGAGGTATAAGGGGAATGAAAATATAACTTTATTAAGGATGCTAATAAGGACCGGGTTTAGAATCTGTAGACCCCGAAGCTCAACTCATAGAGCAAACCCTCTCGGAGTTGTGCTGCTCTGGAGGCAGAAATATTTGCGATATACAATGAACATAGAGTATGAATACATAAAAATATTATGCACAGTGAGCAGATATTCAGGTATACTATTCAGGTATACTTACGTTGAAACGTATCTCGCATGTATAGTTTCCAACAACTTTGGAAAAAGTAGGATTTAGGAAGGAAATATATATATCAGAGAATAAAATTTCCATAGACAAATACTTTCTATGAAGTAATCTTTAAAGCATACATCGATAGTAGATTCATTTGTAGAAGAATCCAGACAAACGTTTCTCCCAGTCGTACAGACAAGATACAGTAGCACAATTCAAATATAACTTGCTTAGGTCTCTGTACTTAACGTTTACCGCGGAGATATATAGCTTTTTCTCGTTCAGAGAACTTAACTCTAGATGATAGACCAATATGCAGGGACTTAAAGAGAGACAACAGATCTAGGTGGATAAGCGGAGAGATTTGTTTTGTTGCACTGAGACCGAATAGAGCGGCCAGTCCGCTTTATTCAAGTTTATTTCTTATCCTTCTTGCAATAGAGGCCAAATGAGTAGTGATACGTAAAAAAACCAGACTAAAGTATTTGATTTTGTAAATGCGATATAAACGGCGACTTCATACAGTTTCTCGATCGTCAGGCGAACATATAAGCCTTATTTGTTGAAAAGTACTTATTTCGGCGAGGGAAAATCTTTTTTTAATCAGTCAAAAACGACAGTTTGACACAATAATTTTAGTAATGTATTGGCTGATTTTCTTTTCCTGAAAAACAATATTATTCTCAAATAATTTTTTTATTTTTGGGAATGGAAGTTTGAGTCAGAGAAAACAATGTATCACATATTTCAATGTAATCAAAACATCCAGAAAGTGGTTAACCCTAGACAGATAACGTTGTTCAAAACCTTACAAAAGCAAACCCTTCTTGTTGTTGACGAACGTTGGTATTTAGAGAATAGTATATTATCTAATTTGTAATAAATTATTGAAAGGAAATCGTTTGTAATAAATAGATCAATATTTTATGAAAATGTTCATTTTTGACAACCCTAAATAGTCCAGTCATATGTTAGTTTGGCGAGGGAAAAATAAAGTTTTTTCTCAATCGTTCCTTATGTTCTCGGATATGCTGATCCCAATTTTAAATTTTAAACCACATAAGTTTTGAGAGTTTTGAAAAAATTTAGAATAATATGCTCTTTACTTGTGATTTGTTTATAAATTGAAACGCACCCGCTTCTTAAAAAAAACTATTTGTATACAAAAAGAATATACAGTGAATATCCTACAAATTAGATCTGTACCAATTTTTTGTCCGACGAACAAATATCGCGTTAGAGCGTGGGGAATTTACAAAATTTCTAAATGAACCCCAAAAACAATTTTTCTGATTGGCTTAAATCTTATTATAAACTTTTAGTGAACAGTGCAATATACTGTATTAAATTTACTTCAAAATATGTTTCTTATATGGCACTTTCCGTGAAATGAACTGTCCAGTCAACGTTTTAGAGCGCATTTAGGTCGAGTGTGTAATGGATGCAACCGCTTAGTCAAGAAAAACTCAGTGAGAGCTGTTTTCTCAATGTCCATATTTGTAACTAGTTCACACATAACACATTACATACAAACGTAATTAATTAATAAGTATGAAAACTATTTAAATTTTCGAAGTAATCATGAAACCAATCTTATGCTTTTCTTCTGATGTGGATATCGAGGTATAAACGATAATCTAAAGACGCATTTTTTTTTAAGTTTTTCGAAATTTTATTAAATTCCGCACGTTTTACGAGGCGCGAAGTATAAAATTCGGAAACATAAGGAACGATTCAGAAACTTTTCTCTGCATTGGCTTTGTTATATCTATCTCTTGAACGAAAATGACATTTCAATTTCCATGCACGCTAGAAAAATAATAAAAAATTTACGGAAATAAAAATCAAGCGCTGAAAAAGGAACTGTTTTTCGACATCTTTATCCTATTGACGATAAAATCACGAAAAATGAGCAAAAGAAGAAATATCACACTAAAAAACACTAACTTTAACATTTTTTGCATTCAACGAGCAATCCATTAATATCTCAAGTCCTAAAATATGCATCGACTTCTAAGAACAACCATACGCTCAGCTTATGTGGTGAAAGAGTTTGCGAAGATCGGAGTGATTCCTAAAGAAAAGAAAATCGGGTTTTCATCGAGTGTTTATGAAAATGGGAAAGGTTAGTTTTCCGGGGTAATGGGACTGTCAGTGAAAATTATCATTTTCTTTTAAATCAATATTTTTCATTGAATATCAACGATAAAAATTCTCAACTTGATACATTTAACGATAATTTATCACAGTAACATAAAATTACTATTAAAGCATATTACATTCTTGAAATCGTATTTTTTATAACATTGTTTTTTCATCTTCTTTGAAATACTTTATATGAATATTGCTGCATTTCTTTCTTTCTCCAATTTCCAAATTAATGTTTAAAGGGAGTAGGTTTAGGTCAATTTTCAGTTTTATTCATCTCGGATTTTTATTTACAATAATTACATTTCATATTACATGTGGCGAAGCTTTAACCCTTTTGCCTTCTTAAGACCCTTAATACCGTAGGCTGTGCGTTACATGTCCTGGTATTCACTCTCAATGAATTGTTCAGTTGCGTCTACATTTTTCATAGAAAAATATATTTTTTTATTTCCTGCTGTCTTAGTATATGTTTATGCAAGGATAGAATATTAATTATTATTAAATTATAAAATTTTATCGCACTGTAAAAAGTTCTTAAATCTGAAATAGTTGCAACTGACTAATTCATTGAGTACCGATGGGACCCACGGAAAACCAATGTTCAGGTCACGTAAACTGCACAAGGAAAATGTGTTTACAAGAGACAATGTTTACGAAAGACATTTACAAAAGTATTTAAAGAGAAGAGTCTATAAAAATTATTACAATATTTGTATTTACAAATAGAGTCTATAAGAAAATGTATGAACAAAAAAATCTGTCTTCACCCGTTTTTAGAAAGAAGTTTCGTAACCTGTAACATGGAAAGCAAAACAGCCGGCATTATCCCGTTGCATTTCCAAATCACTATAATACCCTTCATTACTTTCTTCCTTTTTTCCCTTACGTAGCTTAGAAACCTCCCCAAGGATTTCATTACATACATTCTGTTGTCACGCATTATTAAACTGCCAAGTTAATTTTTCTGTTTTCGTTCATAAAGCGCCCGATTTACAAATATTTTCAATATTTTTGTTTGTGTACAATATAACAGGATGTGAATCCAATCTTCTTCCTGCTTATCGCATATTGGACAAATCAATTCTAGATTATTTTTCAATTTTCGTAATTTCTATCTCCCTTGTGATAACCACCCGTAACCTGATCACGTTCTCGATTTCAGTCAGCTTATATATGGTTTGCTTCCACAGTGACCTGCTACAACTGTCTGAACTATATATGACCTTTTTTCTAACCTCCTCATTTCTGTTTCTAGCCTGCACGCTTTATATAATTTATTTTGAATTACCTTGCTATCACTACTATCAGGTTTGGCTTGCCACAGGTATTCCAACCCTAAATACAACAATATTTCGTTAATTTTCCATTTACCATTTCCCTTGTTATGATACGATTCCGTAACAATAGCATTTTCTGTCGCCTCATAATCGATAGCCAGTGTTTTATCTCTCTGAATTTCTGTGTAAGTCCAACCGGAACCTGGCTAAATTCCCAGAGAATACCACTGTTACCAGTGCCTTCTGCATGAAAATTATATTTTTGAGATACGTATTTTGAAGAGAATGAAACATTGTATTTTCTCTTGTCCCCCATACTTCTGTACCGGTCCCATCTATTCCGGGTACAAAGAGTAATTTGAAAAATCTATCTGCAAGGTATG
Source organism: Laupala kohalensis (assembly GCA_002313205.1). Lineage (NCBI taxonomy): Eukaryota > Metazoa > Arthropoda > Insecta > Orthoptera > Trigonidiidae > Laupala > Laupala kohalensis. The sequence goes on from NNCF01127974.1 coordinate 44,155, forward strand.
GCGTTATTTCCGGTACCGTTGCTTTACTTCGCATGATTCTACTTAATATGTACAAGACTTTGCGTTCTGCCTTTTTTTGTATATATCTGGTCCTCGATATATTCATTCTTATAGTTATATCAAAATGCGTGTACTCTTTCACATATTTTAGTCAAAGGGAGCGGGAGGGGTATAATGTTTGACGTATGAAGGTTTGACGTCATTTTCTTCTTGGTCGGTGTCTGCTGTAGATGTAAGTTTTCAAAAATGGAAATTTGCTAAATTTTAGAGAAACACCAAAACAGTAGAAAAGACAATCTGTATTTTTTATTTTTTTGGAAATATAACGCTTATGAATTTTATCTACATGGGGCATGTTGGATGTAGGTGGGCAAATTAGATGGAATTACAAACAATTTGACACATGTGGATGTTTTAGTAGCAGTAGTTAGCAATAGTTATTATATTAAGAGATGTAGAAGGTGGATAGAAGTAGGAGAATTCGCTTAGTGATTCTAAAAGAGATTTTAATAGAGATATTGAAGAGAAAACAAATATGTTGATTCTGAAACATCCGAGAATTGAACACGGATTGACTCAGTGGTTAGAATCATGCTAAACCTATTCTATCAAAAAGGGAAAAACTTTTCTTGATTCAAATATGACGAGTCATGTGTAAATTACGTTTTATATTACATTCGTAGCGCGTATGATATGCGTCGGGCTTTCCTCAGAACTTAAATTAATTTTTCCAGAAAATCGATTCCGAAGTAGAATCTCCCCTCAACCTTAACAGAGGTTCGAGCACCTGTCATCAAGAAGAAACCACGTTTGCCTGCGAATCCCGGTTGAAACAAGAATAAAATATACATATGGTCACTATACCACTTCTATTTTTTTAAAGCTGGTCCTGTAGCGATGAATTTTTTTGTTTTTTATTCTTATTGTTTAAAAAACTATGAAACATAACGAAGAAACAGCTATTCAATTTTTCATAGAAAAGTACATATTTTTATTTCCTGCTGCCTTAGTATTTTGTTATGAATGGATAGAAAATTAATTATTAGTAAATTATAAAATTTTATCACACTGTAATAAGTTCTTAAATCTGAAATAGTTGCAACTGACTAATTCATTGAGTACCGATAGGACCCACGGAAAACCAATGTTTTGGTCACGTAAACTGCACAAGAAAAATGTGTTTACAAGAGACAATGTTTACGAAAGACATTTACAAAAGTATTTAAATAAGAGAAGAGTCTATAAAATTATTACAATATTAGTATTTACAAATAGAGTCTATAAGAAAATGTATGTACAAAAAAATCTTTCTTCACCTGTTTGTAGAAAGAAGTTTCGTAACCAGTAATATAGAAAGCAAAACAGCCGGCAGTATCCCGTTGCATTTCCAGACCACTATAATACCCTTCATTTCTTTCTTCCTTTTTTCCCTTACGTAGCTTAGAAACCTCCCCAAGGATTTCATTACATACTTTCTGTTGTCACGCATTATTAAATTGCCAAGATAATGTTTCTGTTTTCGTTCATATTTTGATATTTTTCTGTTTGTACAATGAAACAGGATGTGAATCCAATCTTCTTTTAGCTCAACACATATTTGACAAATCGAATCTATATTATTTTTTAATTTTCGTAATTTGTATCCCCTAGTCAAAACCACCCATAACCTGATCACGTCCTCTATTTCAGTCAGTTTATGTACGGTTTGTTTCCCCATTGACGTGCTACAACTGTTGAACTATAAGTGTTTTTTTCTTACTTGCTTATTTGTATTCCTAGTGTGTACGCTTCATATAATTTATTTTGAATTACCCTGCTATCACTGCTATCAGGGGTGACATGTAATAGGTATTCCAACTCTTAATAACACAATATTTTCCTAATTTGCCCAATCCATGTACCATTTCCCTTATTATGAAACGATATCCTAACAATAGCTTTTTCCTGTCGCCTCTCTAATCGATAGCCAGTGTTTTATTGCTCTGAATTTCAGTGCAAGTTCAACCGGAACCTAGCTAAATTCCCAGAGAATACCACTGTTACCAGTTCCTTCCGCAAGAAAATTAAGTTTTTGAGATAGGTATTTTGAAGAGAATTCAACATGGTATTTTCTCCTGCTCCCCATATTTCTGACCCCTTCTATTCCGGGTACCAAGATTAAATTGAACAATCTATCTGCAAGATTTGACGCTACTTCCTGTACCGTTGCTTTACTTCGCATTTTACTACTTAATATGTACAAGACTTTGCGTTTTGCCTTTTTTGTATGTTCTGGTCCTCGATATATTCATTCTTATAGTTATACCAAAAGCGTGTATTCTTTCACATATTTTTCACATATTTCCCATATAAAGGGAGCAAGAGGGGTATAATGTTTGACGTAGTAGGTTCGACATCATTTTCTTCACGGTCGGTGTCTGCTGTAGATGTAAGTTTTCAAAGTGGAAAGTTAGCTAAAATTTTAAGAAACAAGAAAAAAGAAGACAAGCCAATCTGATTTTTTTTTCTGGAAATATAACGCTTATGAATTTTATCTACATGGAACATGTTTGATGTACGTGGGCAGGTTAGCTGGCATTACCAACAATTAGACACACGTAGAGGTTTTAGTAGAAGTAGTGAGCAATAGTTATTATATTAAGAAATGTAGAAGGTGGATAGAAATAGGAGAATTCGCTTAGTGATTCTGAAAGAGATATTAAGAGAGATATTGAAGAGAAAACAAATATGTTGATTCTGAAACATCCGAGAATTGAAAACGGATTGACTCAGTGGTTACAATCATGCTAAACCTATTCTATAAAAAAGGGAAAAACTTTTCTTGATACAAGAACGACGAGTCACGTGTAAATTCATTTTATATTACATTCGTGGCGCGTATGATATGCGTCGGGCTTTCCTCAGAACTTAAATTAATTTTTCCAGAAAATCGATTCCGAAGTAGAATCTCCCCTCAACCTTAACAGAGGTTCGAGCACCTGTCATCAAGAAGNCGTTTGCCTACGAATCCCGGTTAAAACACGAATAAAATATACATATGTTCACTAAACCACAGCTATTTTTTAAGTTGGTCCCGTCGCGATGTATTTTTTTGTTTTTTATTCTTATTGTTTAAAAAAACTATGAAAAATAACGAAGAAATTGCTATTCAATTAGTATTCATCAGTTAACAATACAGTAAATAATTATTCAGGAACTCACATGATTCGGTTAAAGTGCAAAACACTAGAAGCAAATTTTTGGCTGAACGTATTCGATTCGCAATGTATGCAACTTGCTTAGAAAAACGTTCCATAGCTTTATGATTTGTCCATAGACGAAAGTAACGTAAAACTACTTCAGAAAATTTGCTAAATATCAAATAATCCGCCAAAAACTTTCATGGTTTAAAATTGATTTTTTAAAGGGGGTCTCCTGCCATGTATTACCTCATCCACTATAATTGCATATATTTCCTTTAAATGATCAATGAAGTATGTTACTCACGTTTAAATCACAATACACGTTACTGCCGATATTATTTAGTGAATTAGTTCAAGTTACGCGAATACTGTATTTAGCATCCCCTCTTCTCCTCTCACTATACGAATCAGATATCATTACGTAGATCATATTTGGTTAAGAAATGCCGTCGTTTTAACGGTGATCGAATATTTAATAATGTAGTGTAAAAGACACTTCGCATCCTATTTAAAAAAAATAATAAACTTCAATGAGAAATGAGCAGTTACAGACTGCGTATTAACGCGGTGAAGAAAATTAACTAGTTTTGTTCCCCCGAAGTCACCAAAGAACTTTCCTATCAATTCCGATCAAGTTTCTCAAGAGAAGCGACGGATAAAATATTTATAAAAGAAGATATTTAACAAATACATACTAGTATCAACATAATAACAACATTACTGATATTGCCGTCTGTGTATAAATACGCGTGTGTCCGAATGAAAAGGAAAGAAATACATCACGTATTCTTGGATTCTCTTTATATAGACCTCTCAGTCTGAACTGCTGTACGGAGAATTAATATATATAAGAAACATTATTAACACCTATAAATTTATCAAGTCCGTCTGCATATACTCATACATCTGCGATATCTTTACAGGGTTCATACTACAAATTTTCATCTTATGGTCGCATTCCATTTGCTTTGACAGTTGGCAAATACAAAGCAAAATCAATTCTCCTGTATTTTGTAAGTTGACTCTGTACGAATTCCCCACTTCAGAATAGTGTACCATGGAAATGGAACATATCTTTGCTGCACTATTTGGGCCACTGATAGATGAATGAAACTATAATAATTTTAAAAAAATTAAGAAACAACTACCAATATATCAACAAAGAGCATTTTTGTATTTATGCACAATGAAAATAGTACCTGTTCACCTAAAATTCTCGGAATAATTACACGATCTATCATTTTAAATTTTGCAAACGTTTACTCCCATTTACGTTACGGCATTGCTTTCAGAGGTAATTCCGGTCAGAGTATTTAGACTTTCAGAATTCAGTAGAGGATAGTTGTCGACCGTGCTTCAGCCAACGGACACCCTTCGTCCTTCGTACATCGCTTCTCTGGAAGCATTTACGACCTTGCGAGCAGCTGTGAGATGAGAGATTGTTTTGTTCATCGGCTTATTTAGGTCCAGTTGAATTTCCTCTGATATTCTCTTGTAGAGTGACTAAACATGTTTCCTGATATAATAATTTCGTAGCTTTTATTGACCGTAAATGTTAATGAATGTTACTTAGCAACTTCATAATGTACATTACTGTGTGCAAAATATTTTGATTTATGCCTTTCTTAATTTCATTCGCCATGTTGTCATTCTGAAATTGTGACCATTCTAATGTCTAGTAATTATTAATAAGGCGCACTGTTTAATTTATGGAGAACAGCCTTCGTGACTATCATTTTTAAGTGGTAGAAACATATGGAAGCAAAATATCTTTATTATAATTTTGGAATTTGAAGAACATTATTTGAATGAGATAATATTATTTTATTTGATCCTGTTGAATGAAATCGCCATTACTTTATTTCATCATTTTTAGTAGTATATAACAATTTTGGGTACGTTGATAATTACACGTGTGAATTTTCGTAGTTCTAATTGGTATGAAGTAATTAGTCGAAATTTAACATTTCTGGAGATTTTTCTAAAGATATTATTATGAAGAGTTTAAGTTTTCTCACGTAACTTCCACAATTACTTAATTCCATAAATCTGATTTGCTGAGTATGTTGATATCTCAAGTTATTTTTGTAGTTTACATTTGTTTGTTAATTGAGTGACCGGTAGAAAATACTTTGATGGAATGGTGTCAATTTTGGAGTGATAGGATATCGGTGGAATACTGCTTGAAATTTAGTCATAATTAGTTTTTCTATTTCAAAAATTCACCATTGTTGATTGGAGTGCTTATCGTAAAAAATGATTTTAATTTGAACACACGACAATGAATGTGAAAATTTATAGTTCATATTCAATCACACATGCGATCCGGATCTTGTTTTTCTTTACTTTCTTCCTGATTAGTCTATGGTGCCGCCATAGCTTGGACTTTGTTCCTTGCACCACCTTATATTTATGTGCAAAGAAAATACAAAGATGTGTGCCACCTTAGGACTCTTGCTCATGGCTCCAACTAATTACTGAAAATTCTCTTTTTGCCTAAACTTGAAAATAAATATAATGCAGAGGAATATAGTGATGATGTGCTGTACTTATTACATAATCCAAAATTTTAGTAATTCACTTTATATGGGTAACCCATCTCACATGCTTTGGAAAAGTGCTTGTTACCGGTAATGATTTTGTATTCTTGTGGTTGCAAGTCCAAGAATGAGTAGTATGGGTTACAGTCCATGATGTAGATAGTTAATTAAACCATCTTCCAATGTTCTATAAATAATTAGGAAGATGAAAACAAATCGTGGACGCAAGAGGAAAACATTTGCTGTTCATTTGCTTCATACTTAAGTCAATCTCTAATATTGGGATACGTTATAGAATGCACTCAGTGCTTCTTCCATATTGCTACTGGCAATAGTATGAGAAGCAAGTGTGTTGTTTGTATTCTCATTCGTACGCTTTGTCTAATCCCTGCTCTTGTTAGTTCGCAATGACTGATGTGCTCTTTAAAATTGTTTGTCAAAATTCTCAAACTGAATTAATAATTTAGGAATTTTTTTTTACTTTAGTAAATCACAGCAGCTCGTGTTTCAAAAAGCTTCGATTTTAGTGAAATTTTTTAGAATAGTTGTGGGATGCACAAAACATGTGCAAGAGCAATAGGATACATAGCACTGCATATTATCACTTAATGATCTCTCAATGAGATCTGTTATTTAGAATCTGCTCACACCAAAAGGCAAAATGCTTTTATACCCAATTAAGTCCATCTTTTAGAAGATGCCTTTTATTGATGAAAGTTGTTTTATAAGTTTATGGGGAATGTGTGTAGTCGTACATCTTAAACCACTTTTCTGGTACTGTAAAATATACTTGTATGAAATTTAAAACTGCAATCATTGTACATCATCGTCAATCGATGTATTGAATGTAGTGCCTTCTCAATTTGTTCCTAGAACAATATTTTGATTTGAAAAATATACTTTTGATCAAGATAATTCGAGCTGAAAATATGATCGTTCTCCAGAGTGGGCTTATTAATTTTCATCAACAGTTCGTTTTTGAGACCACAAACATAACTAATTATTACCAATCGCTATTAGTTGTATCCCCTTACATCGCGAAAAGTGAAGAGCCCCGGGAATCAGTATATTCATTTGATTGTGTTTTTGAGATAAGATATAGTTGCCCTCGTATTTTGTTGTGTTGTCAGACAGGATCGGACCTAGCAAGTCCTTATCCCAATCGAAAAATATATTTACCTATGTACCCAAAAAAAATTTCTGAAAATTTTTTGGAAAACGTTTGCTTTCAATCGAAGAATATATACACTTAAGTTTCAAAATTTTTCGAAAAACTTTTGAAAATTTTATTATTGTCCCAATTTAAAACTATATTGAGACGTACGACTTTAATTAATGATAATTGTTATAAACTATTTTATTAATCATATTAATAAAAATACACAATTCAAGTCCCTTGTTCGGGTTGTAATTGCGACGTACTACTTTAATTAATGAATCTCAAATAAATTTAAAAAAATGAACAATTAATTGGTTGAATAATTAATTTTTGAATTAAATTGTCGTAATGACCTAAAGGGGAAGGGCCTGATTCCTTATTCCTATGGGAACTACGTACAATAAAAGTACAACAATCTTGTATTCTAATTATATTGTTTTGTGACGGTTGCACCCCTTGTGCACTGTGTACAGCTGTTCTACCTTGAATGTTTACCACCTATACCTTGGAGCGACTTAAAAAATATATTCCTAAAAAATCCCTGTTTCAAAAAATTAGGATTCGAAATCCTTGCTAGACTAGCTTTTTCCTTTTCACGTTCCAAATCCTGACTATTGAACCTACCAGGCCATGATTTCGATAGAACGCATTCCTTTTTCGCACCGGCTGCACTACTACACACTTGACTGTGTCTCCACGACTGCTTTCCTGTCGCTGCTCTTTCTACTTGCATTGCTTGCGCATTCCTGACTGCTGACGTGCTACACAGTTCCGAATCTCCCGGCTTCGCTTTTTCCTTCTTTATATCAACTTGCAAATCCCACGGACTTTTTAATGACTCAACAATCCCTCATTCTAGCTTTTCCTGTACTAAACTATCCCATTTCCCCTAATTGATTATACTCGCATTTCCAAATTTATTGAATTCAAAGACTTCGGCATATTTTCTCCACAGTATGCTTAACTCGTATTGTATCCCTTCGGGAATATTTCCTAAATAAAAATTCTTATTCATATTATATTTGACTATGTTTGTAGTCTCTAATTTATTTGTTCCCCACAAAAGAACGACTGACAACATTTCTAGTATCTTCAACAATTTGTTTTTGACTCCTTCGGGTAAACCTATTAATTTAAAATAATCCAATAACTTCTTTTTTCCTCCTTTGCACTCGGGCCACGACCAAGGCTCCTGCTTCGCTTCCTTCCTTCTGTTTAAATGTCTCGTAATTTACTAACTGTTGCTTCTTCACTCTTTCTACTTGCCCCGACGCATTAACCCATACGCCTGGTATTATGTTTGAGTGATCCACGATACATAACATTGCTAATATTTTCGACTCTTCTCCCCCTTCCACTAAAACGCCCACCTCTTTAGCTTAACTAATATCCATAAAAAATACTTTTAGCGAATTTTCGTCCACCATTAATCCTTCCAGCGCTCGAACTAAGTTAACTTTGCTCGATGTTACGTGATTTTTTACTCACACCATTTCTAAGTTTTTACTGCAAATACTTGTATTTTTCCCTGATAATTGATTCTAATTCGCCCGTCTGGCCTTGATTCATTACACACGACTCGCCCGAGAGTTCAGGATCATTTAACCGATTATCACAAAAATAAAATAACACAAACTATTTCCTGGACTAGACATCTCGAAGCATCCTCCTTTTTCACACTTATTACGTACGTACTTCTCCCTTATAGGAAAAAAATGTTACGTCGAAGCCTAATATAAAAATCAGCCTCTTTATATAATGCCAACCTATAATAATTCGATCATCTTATCTATTAAAGGGCTCAAGGTTTTCATAACCTTTACGAAATGCCAAGTCTTCGCCACCAGTTATATAAGTGAAATATTTTTTTATTATTTTCTGAATAATTTAAGCCATTTTATAAATAGGCCGACTCTCGCTTACCTGATAATCGAATGGAGAATTTTCGTCAAGAGTCTCAGTAAGATTTATTACATTTACTGGGACATTTTTATAGCAGTATGTCTTAAGGGGATATGTAGCGATAGACGGTTGGAGATGGGTGGTAGGCTATTGTTAGGTGGGTCGGTAATCTGTGTTAATCAACAACTTGACCCATGTGGAGGGGTTAGTCTAGGAGTCGTTAGTGATAGTTATTGATACAGGGAGAAGTAGGAAATAATAGAATAAATAATCCACTCCTGGTCGGCCGGCTCATTATATTGAGACTGCTTTTACTAACGGGTGGATGCATACGTACAGAGCGAAGCTGAATTCAAAAACACACTTCGAGGTTTGGTACAGGATACTGTAACCATCATTTGTTGTAGAAGAATGTTTGGGCCCAAGTGAAGCGGTGAGGCGCAAAGACTAGAAATAGGACAAGAAAGTAAAGACAAAGTGATTATTGAGAGCATCGTTGACAAGTCCAATGTTTACAAAACCTTTTCAAAATTTCGTCAACCAAGAGTGATACATGCTTGAAAGCGGCGGTGGAGCTATCAGTGAACACATTGTAAGATACCAGGTATTTCACGTAAACGTGCAGCAGCTACAGGGTTTCGAGCTACGAGATCCTCATCTGAGTAAAGTGGAGTCGCATAAACAAGACCCCACAGATGATCCCAAAGAAGGATCGTGTGCGCATTAAAGCATTTAGTGTCATGTGCCAACATTTCAAGTTTATACCATGAATTTGAGTTCACTCTTCTTTTATTACACAGGTACACCAACTAGTATTTTATATTATTAACGACTCTTATATTATGTGCTTTCTTCTAACACGAATACAAGATACATTACTGATCCTTGCGACCACAGAGCAATATCACACTGTTTAGATAACAGTTACACAATGGAATCAAAACGGCGTATTTAAAACATTTCGAAAATAAAGTCTAAAAAAAGGTAGTCAGAAAACTATTTGCAAATCATATTATGTTAGATTTTTAAAAAGTTCTGAAATAGACGGTGTCTCGGTCCTTTCGTTGTGGTTCGTTATTGATTGGCTGAGCTGAATCGCTAGTGTTGGACGCGACGTGAACGAGGAAATTAAAAGACAGGACATAGAAAGGAGTGATAAGGTTCAGAGTTTCTCGGAATTAGATTGAGACATTTCATTATACATACAACGTGTTTAGGTTGCGCAAGGGAGCAGCCTGAGAGGAGCAGGTGGAAGACATGACGTAATCTGACTAGGAGTACGATGAGGTCGGAACGGACGCTGGTCCACACAGCTTCCGGCTTCTGGACGGACGTTGGACAGAGGGGTATCACACTGGGGTGTCTCTCCAGGGCAACTCCCACACAGAAATTCTGTCCGTCTGCTCTCGGATGATCAGATGACAGAAGGCGTTTGTTGTGGTTTCACACAGAGTCAACTTTTATTCTGTTACAGATTCCTTGTGCTCCGAATCAAATCCGCCCCTCGATTATATACGGTTTTACTCCTTACGTCATTACCCACTAACCTACTTCCTCTGGCCAGGCGATGTCATTCTTGCAGTTTGGAGGTGTCTTCACGAAAACAGAATTTCCACGTATAGGGAGATGTACTAAGTAGTCTAGCATCAAATAAAAACCATCATTGAACTCTCGACTATTTATTTGGTATGCATAAAGTACATGATAATGCTGAAAAAATATATATAATAAAATATCTAAAAAATGTATTATTGTAATTTTACTCGAAGGGTGAAGTCAGGGTTTAAACCTCACTATATAAGATAACTTGTTTGGAATTTATCCGTTTTATGAAGATGATCTTCAGTGAAGGAAACGTTTTGTCATATTTTACAATCAGTTTGATATTTGCGTATTAAATAATGTATCCCTTAGATCGAAATAATTTGGATACGTTTCGTGTTCAAACACCGTACCAGAATATAATATTAGTAATGATAACTGATTCGTGAGAATTTGGATAGAGTGTCATGAGAAGAGAGGGTTTTAAAGATAGTATTACCGTAACTAGAATTAAATCATTAAATATTTAAAACAGCAGTAACATGTATTGTGATTTCAACTTGAGTAACATCCATCATTGACCATTTAAATGAAATAATTGACATTATAATGGATGGTGTAATACATTGCAGGAGATCTCTTATGCAGGTGACCTCTTGAAAAAAATTAATTTTAAGCCACAAAATTATTTGTGGTATTCTATTATGTGTAGTAAATTTTCTAAAGTATTTTTTCTTTACTTTCATCTATGAATCACCGGACATTTAAGAAAACTAATAAACGTTTTGTTAAGCAAGTTGCGTAAATCACGAATCGGTTACGCTCGGCCAATCAATTTGTACGTACGCTCTTAAGCATCTCTAACGAGTCAAGCGTGTTCCTGAATATTGTTTTTACAGAATTGTTAACCGATCGATACAATTTAAATCACTTTTTTCGTTATTTTTCATATCGTTGTTTTAAAATAATTATAATTTAAAAAATTGTACATTGTGACCGGACACACTTCAATACGAAATAGCAGTGGTTTAGTGACCATAGAATGTACATTTTATTCTTGCCTCAGCCTGGTTTTCTACGCCAACGAGCTGCTTCTTGATGGTTGGTGTTCGAACCTCTGCGAAGGTTGGTGGGAGATTCTACTTCGCAATCGATTTTCTGGAAACATTGATATCAGTTGCGAGGAATCCGCGACACATGTCATACGCGCCACGAATGTAATATGCAATGGAATTACACATGACTCGTCAGATCTGAACCAAAAGAATGTTTTGTCACTTTCTTAAATTAGGTTTAGCATGTCAGCATAACCTCTGAGTCAATTCGTGTTCAATTCCCGGATGGTTCAGAAACAAATTATAGGATTTTCTCTTCAAAATGTGTTAATATAGCTCTCACAATTACAAAGCTATTTCTCCTTCATCTATCAACCCCTTGCTACACTTATTATAATAACTATTGTAACTACTGCTACTAAAACCTCCACGTGGGTCAATCTGATGGTAAACCCACCTACCTAGCTCACCTACTATTGATATGGACCTATATAGATAAGCTTCAGTTGCACGCTACATTTCCCATACAATAAAAAAACAGATTGACTTTTCTTCTGTATTCGTGTTTCTCTTAAACTTCGCTTACTTCCCACAGTTGAACACTTACATCTACATCAGACATCGACCAAGCAGTAAATGACGTCAAACCTTCTACGTCAAACATTATACACCTTATGCTCCCTTTGACTAAAATATGTGCAAGAATATACGCATTTTGGTATAACTATAAGAATGAATATATCGTGGACCAGAACACACAAAAAAGGCAAAACGCAAAGTCTTGTACATATTAAGCAATATCAAGTAAAGCCACGGTACAGGAAATAGCGCCAAATATTGCAGGTAGAATGTTCAATTCAATCTTTGTACTTGTAATATCGTACGGGGCAGTAGTAAGGGTGACAGGAGAAAATACCATGTTGAATTCTCTTCAAATTACATAACTCAAAAATATAATTGGTCTTGCAAAAGGCACTGCTAACAGTGGTATTCTCTGGGAATTTAGCCAGGTTCCGGTTGAAGTTACATTGTACACAAACAGAAAAATATTGAAAAATTTTGCAATTCGTGTGCTTTATGAACGAAAACAGAAACATTTACTTGGCAATTTCAATACTGCGTTACAACAGTGTGTGTGTAATGAAAACATTGGGGCAGTTTCTAAGCTACGTAAGGGAAAAAAGGAAGAAAGAAATGAAGGGTATTAAAGTGGTTTTGAAATGCAACGGGACACTGCCGGCAATTTTGCTTTCTATGTTACAGGTTACGAAACTTCTTTCTACAAACGAGTGAAGAAAGATTTTTTTGTACATACATTTTCTTATAGACTCTATTTGTAAATACTAATTTTGTAATAATTCTTATAGACACTTGTTTTATGTAAATACTTTTGTAAATGTCTTTTGTAAATATTGTTTCTTGTATATACATTTTCCTTGTGCCAACTTTGTGTCCTGACCGTTGGTTTTCCGTGGGTCCCATCGGTACTCAATGAATTAGGCAGTTGCAACTATTTCAGATTAAAGAACTTATTACAGTGTGATAAAGTTTTATAATTTACTAATAATTAATTTTCTATCCATTCATAACTAAATACTAAGGCAGCAGGAAATAAAAAAATCTACTTTTCTATGAAAAATGTAGACGCAACAGAACAATTCATTGAGAGAGAATACCAGGACATGTAACGCACAGCCCACGGCATTAAAGATCTTAAGAAGGCAAAAGGGTTAAAGCCTCGCCACAAGTAATTTGAAATGTAAATATTGTAAATAAAATGCTCTGATAAATGAAACTGAAAATTGACCTAAACCTACTCTCTTTAAACATGAATTCGCAAATTGGAGAAAAAAAGAAATGCAGCAATATTCACGTAAACTATTTAAAAGGAAATGAAAAACAAATGTTATAAAAAATACAATTTCAAGAATGTAATAAAATTTAATTGTTATTTTATGTTACTGTGATTAATGATCGTTAAATGTGTCACGATGTAATAGTTATCGTTGATATTCAATGAAAAATATTGTTTTAAAAGAAAATGAGATTTTTTACTGACATCCCCATTAACCCTGGAAAAGTAACCTTTCCCATTTTCATAAACTCTCGATGAAAACCCGATTGCTTTTTCTTTAGCAATCACTCCGATCTGTGCAAACTCCTTCACCACATAACCTGAGCGTATGGCGGTTCTTAGAAGTCGATACGTATTTTAGGCCTTGAGATATTAATGGATTGTTCGTTGAATACGCAAAGGGTGAAAGTTAGTGTTTTTTAATGTGATATTTCTTCTCTTGTTTATGTTTCGTGATTTTATAGTCAATAGGATAAAGATGTCGAAAAACAGTTCCTTTTTCAGCGCTTGATTTTTATTTCCCTAAATTTTTTTATTACGTTTCTAGCGTGCATGGACATTGAGATGTCATTTTCGTTCATGGGCCAGATATAAAAAAGCCAATGCAGAGAAAAATTTCTTTTTCTGAATCGTTCCTTATGTTTCCGAATTTTATATTTCGCGCCTCGAAAAAATTCTGAATGCTTCTGTACGCAGACCATGCTATTAAGGAATATTTTTGTGTACATGTTTCCAATGACTTTTTTTGTAGAAATTACTGTGAACATAGATTACTGTAATACATGGGTTTATTCAGCATATGCATCCACCATAGGAGATTGATAATTTAAAAAACAAATTATAGAATGTACCGAAATTGTGATTGAGTTGATATTCTGGTGGTGGTTGTTATTGATTTCATAATAGAAATTTGTTATTAAAAAACAGTTTGTAAGGCAACATCTGTTTATCTTATAATTTTAATGTCTTATTTTGTTGTCTGAAACCTTGTAATGTGTGTTAAAACCATAGTAACATGTGGAAATCTAAATATCTTAATTTTTTTGTCATAATCTCTCTAATCCATGACAGATGAAACACTGTTTTTATCTGATATAAACTGTATATCAGAGAATGAACTGTTTTTTTTTTGTAAAAAATAGAAAACATAACTTGTCTGGTAACACATCAAAGTGACAGTCTGTTGAAATAATTATTTCACTTGCAACTTCAAAATATTACAATTGATTTACTAAAATGAGTTTTTGCAATTGATTTTTAATGTTTTATGGAACCATGCTGCAAAGTAAAGGGAATTTTATAAGGGATAAATTTCTGGATTAAAGAAGGTATCCTGGTGTTTTTTTCATAAAATTATAAGAAACCAATAAAGTTTTGGGGTCTCCTAAGTGAGTTCTTGTGGAATGTTAAATGTGTAATAAGGAAGTACAGTAATTAAACTTCAAGTTGAAATGAGTAAGCTTTCTTTCATCACATGCTTTGAGATGAAAAAAATTGTTAGATTATTTGTTCCATGTCCATTATATCATAGCCTAATGTTCTAAATACATCCCTGAATTCTTGTGATATCTATGTATCTCCTAGTATCATAATCATTGTGCATTGTAGTTACTCAATTAAGTAAATTAATATTGTTGTAAATAGAAGAACATTTTTTAATAATGTTAAAAATAATTTTATTATGCCAAGAATAAAAATAATTGAAATGGTTATGTATATTGTTTTAAATTGAACATCCTAGGGGCGGAGAGATGTCTTTTAAGTTGACTTGNCTAGAGACGGAGAGATGTCTTTTAAGTTGACTTGATAACATTTATGATACTGTGCCGATGTTGGAATAATCATATTGCATTAAATTCATTGTAGTAAACTTATCCTTTATAACATTAAGAAACATCGAGATTTTGAGAAGCCTAAAAAGTATATATAGAGGAGATACTATTCTTGTGTCCATCCTTGAAATTTTATATTCTTGATTATTTATTAATTAATAATTATAAAGAAGGAATTTTATGGTAGATAAATCTGTATTGATATGAAGATCCATCATGTTGACCCATCAGCAGGTACCTCATGAGTAAGCGGGAACTGAATGTAAACCCAAAATCGTAGGCATGGCTTTATTTTAAATCTGTCATAAAACTCCAGTAAAATGGATGGTAGTTTTTTGAACCAATACATCACAAAGTAATTGCACTGAAGTAAAATTTTGATAAAGACTAAAATGTCTTAAATTGTATTAAAATTATTGAGCTACCTCCCCATGCACCTCTTAAATCCTGCTTACATTATATATGTGTTGATTAAGAAAAGTATGGATATATAATGAAAAAAGAAATGTAGGCACACAATATTTCCCTTATTCTTAGTCATGTATGTCAAGTGCTTGTAAGATCTCTTGAAATACTGTGAACTATATGACACTTCTGTAATAGTGTCCTGTGTTTTGAAAAAAAAATATCTCTGTAATTTCTATGATACCCATGACATTTACAATCATAAAATGTCAATATATTGTAAATGATGTAGTGTAAGGAAAGAATATTCTGCTTTTGCTTTTGGTAGCAAACTGCTTGAGTGAAATGGATAATGAAAATTCAATTAAAGATGATAAAATGTGGACTGAATACTCTTTATTTTTCCTAGGATGTATCAAATATTAAAGTGACCTTTGCGGTGTTCATTTCTGAGGTTAGCCATTTACTGTATTAGTCTGCACTTCTCACATCATATTTTTGTTTGTGAAATATTTTTAATTTTTTTACAACTCTCAATGTACATAATGATGGTGGGTTATCTACAACTTCATCTATGTATGACAAGTTATGAGGTGTTTTTAATTGAAATATTTTTTATTGTTAACTAATTTTTTCAGTGGCATAGCAGTCATCTTTAGTAACATACACTGAAGTAGATAGATATATGTATAAAAAAGTCAACACATACTGTATGAGAAAGCAAAGAAAACAAACTCTGTGCAAGCTGAAATCTGGCACGTAATTTTTCAGCTTGCTTACCCTGGGTTTGTTTTCTTTCATTCAATTTTTGATTTCTTTCCAGTAAAATACAATTTATGTTTTCCTTTTATGTATTATATATACTGAATCTTTTTCAGTGTATTTTACTGAAAATGGTTGCTATGCTGCCACATAAGCTTGTTAACAATAAAAACTATGAAAACTTAAAAATTCCTTATAACATGTCACACTCTCAATGTGTGTTAACACGTTCAGTGTTGTAAATACCAGATAATTTCTCTTTAACTCAGTTATTGTGCGGTGCAAAAAAATTGTTAATGTTTTTAATTTAATGTTAATTATTTTACCATGATTCATTGCTCAATGTAATGGTTTTATTGCCTGACTTCATATTATCTGAAGCTATTCAATTGAAGTATGAACTGTGTTGATTGAAATAACGCAGTGTACTTGCATCGAATTTTATGGACTTTCTGACATTATCCGGCTGATATAATGTATGAAGGAGAGGAATGTTAACTCCATTTATGTTTAATACTTTATTTTTAGAATGGATAAAAGAGTGAGCTGAGACAAATATTATTCAAAGATTATATTTTCCAAAACACAGATTTGTTATATACATGCATATATTTGAACAGCAAATAAATTTTATAATTAGTATTGTTAGCCAGTGAAAATGTTCTATTATAGATGAAGATATCTGTGACAGCACTATACTAGATGTTTGGTTTGGTGTATTGCCTCATAGATTATTTATCGGGGTTTGTCGTAGAATGTGATTTTCAAATTTATTCTTGTTGTGAGAGCACAATACTACGTATTAAAATATATTTGGATGAATGTCTGAGCACTAAAACAAAAAAGAAAATTATTTGGAAGAAGGAGAAATTGAAACAATTAAACAGAAAGATTCAAAGCATATCACATCCCTACGCCTCTTGAATCACAACAGCTCAAATGTGCTTAGGTCAAGATGAGCATTTCTCTTAATTTATTTGCCCAAAGATTTGTATTTGTAAAAGTTCTTCTATATTTGTATTTTGTGTGGATAAAATAAAAGATGCACTCAAAAATGTTATGTTGATTTACTGAACTGTTAATAGATATATAATTAAATTTTTTATGAAATGAAATGGAAATTTTAAAAGTCATTTAGGCCCAAAAACATTCATCGTCAGGATTAATAATAATAAATTTATTGTCAAAAAAATTTGATTATCTCGAAGAGTGTAACCATTTGTAGTTTATCACTATGTGAATTGAATCCTTTGTGATACCTGATTCCTCCTAAGTTTTATTCCCTGTAACATCACTGAACTAATGACAGTAATTTTTAGATTCTAAAAAGAATTTTTTATTGGGTTAAAAATAAATACCTTTGAAAATTTAAAATTTTGGTATTGGTTTTACATCCAAACAACGAACCTTAAGAATATGTACCACAAAGTTGATTTTTTATATATTGTTGTGTTTGTAAATAGGAAATGTAGTGTGCTATTGAAGCTTATCTACATGGAGCGATAGGAGTTAGGAGTTGGGTGGTAGGTCATTGTTAGTAGGTGGGTCGCTTAGCTGAACTTACCAACAACCTGGCCCACATGGAGGGGTTAGTAGAAGTAGTAGGTAATAGTAAGAGTTGGTGATACTTGGAAGAGCTGGACAGAGGAAGAAAGGTTTGCTTCTCAGTAGTCACAGCTATATGAACTGGGACATTCATGTGAAAAGCTAAAACAAATTCTTGCCCCACCGGGAATGGAACCTGGGATGACTTGCTGATGAGCAACAACACTACCATCTGCACTGTCGCTGGGGTTGTAAGTAGGATTTCCTATGTTAAGTCTTGTTTATTTTTTTGTGGGGCTTTAGGGCTCATCAACAAGTAGGTCATTAGAGCCCTTAAGTCTCGTTTAAAATAGATACATTGAAAAGGTACTTGTTTTGTGAAATCACCTGACTTGATCCCGTTTTTGGGATTTACTTCATTTATTTCCAGGACTCGGCAGTCAATGATAACCATCACTAAAAATCAACAGATATGCATTCATTGAACATCAGTTGAAAGTTGGAATTACAAAAGAGTTAATTTCAGTTAATTCTTTTAATATTTCATGTGTTTGGAGATTGTGAGATGTTCATATGTTCACAGATATCGAGATTACAGCCATAGGCAGCCGCTGGTCGCTGAATGACAGAATCGATTATCATTCGGGAATAGAATCGCTGAACTTAATTACATGGCTATGGCGAGTATTACCTCATCTGAGTAACCCTTGTTCCCACGACTTAGTGTCAACCGAAGTACCCATGAGGACTGCCGATTTCCAATTCCAGTCCCTCCCTTCATGTGACGCATAGCGTGGGAATCTCAGACTGTAAAGAGGTGTTGAGAACATCCATCCAGGCGAAGGCAAATGTTGAAGGAGCATTTACCCACATTTCACGGGAAAGGACGGGCTCCCTCGATGGCCTTAAGCAATAACAAAGCGTCGCTCCAGACGATGCGACATAAGATAAATATCTGACCAGGTGTTCTTTGTGGCACGAATGCTTAAAAACATTAACGGACTTAAGTTAACGTAAGTTAATAAAAGCATTAATTGTTTTAGAAATTAACTTAAAAAATTAAAAGGTAAACAACATTTTTACTTTGTTTATTACCGATGAACAGATTTCAGTTTTTCTGTCCAACCATGTTAGGGGAAAAATGGGTGAGGCGACTGCTTGTGTGGAGATATCCATTGATGAAAACGAGGGAAATTGAGTGAAACGGCAGGAAAAAGGTCAAATCTATGGCATAGGGGGACGTCACCAAAGAGTATAAATTTGGCTACCGAACTTAGTTTTTATTCTATGGAAATATCTTTAATTGAATATTAGTGACTGATAAATTCCATCGTGAAATATAATTAATTAATTCTAGTGTCATAGAACAATTGTTCTTTTCTTAATTACTCTTTCATGCTACCGATGTCATGTTCAGAAATTAATGTGATGTATATTGTTCTTTTCACGTTTCCCGTTAAAATATTTTTGGTTGGATTTCTTACACGAAAGAATATTGATTCGTCCAAAATAATTTCAAACTCTTAAAAAAATTAAATTGTTTATTAATTACATACTCATAAATTACTAACTTTAGAATTATGTTAATCAACCACTTTGCAAAAGAAAAACGAAACCAAGAGCACATTTTTTAAAAAACAAGAAGACCCACCTGACCATAGGTGACGCAAGAGCAGAAGAATTCAAATTGTTTGATGTTAGGTACCGGCGTAGCCTAGGGTATTTGTTCCCAACCCCCCCCCCTATACACATGAATAAAAAAACATTAAAAACAGAGTTATAATAAACATGAATCTCACACAAATTTTCTGGTGTTGATATTTTCCACAAATTCACCTAGCAAACCTAATATATTTTATTAATTTTTAATATCTAAACATGAGTAGAAAATTTTGTATTGTGGGAATTTTCATAATTCCCTTCCAAAAATATATAATAAATTAAATCCTCTAAAAGTTGTCTAATGTTCTATTGCTTTTGTAATGTGAACAAATTTACTGATTTTAACAAAAGAAGTGGATGAGTTATTCAATTTACCAGTAAATATTGCATTACATGCGATTTTGGATGATGAAAGAGAAGTTAAATTCACTTATTCTTTGTCACGTCGTTGTTCAAATAGTCTTCGTTTTCTTCTCTTTTCCTGCTCGGCGCGTTTGCCTTAACCGTTGCTTTTCCACGATTCCCAACTGTGAACCAATGAACAAAACAGTCACTGAAGAATATATATAACAATAGCTAAGATTTAAAATAAAATAAAGAATTATCATGACACTCTATAATTTTCTATTTAATACACTCAATTTTCTTTTGCCGCTACTGATATTAGTTTCTGCCAAATAACCGTAATCCTTTAATATCTGTATTTTTAGTTTTAGTTTTAGTTCATTGACAGTGAATACTAGGGTGTAGTATGCACAGCCCCCGGAATACTTAAGGGCTTTTATAAGGCGCACGGGTCCTAAGCATATGGCGGGCATATATTGTACACATTTTTATGTTCAAATAAAGCCCATTCAAATTGAAATTGAAATTGTAGTCTAGATTCTGATTAAATTCCCGGTGTCATCTATGTCGTTTTTTATACTTTTTATTTATAATAGTTTATTTCTAACTGTACTCAACCTTTGCACTTTGGTTGTATACGTAATTCTGGCCCGGGTTTTTCTTTGGTTCTCCTCCGGGTAGTGGCGGATTTTCCGTCGGTGGAATGACATTTAATACTTTTGCTATTATTTATCTCGAATTTTGTCTGCACATTACATCTACGATTCATTTTGGAAGAAGAAATTAATAATACAGCACGTATTTTATTAATTTTAAAAAATAAATCATTAATCCGCCACTGCCCTTGGGCCCTTGACCGGAAATAATGAAATGGTCCTTTGTTTGTTTCCGGAGAGTAACTTAGTTTTATTCCCTTATTTATCACACACAGATTGCAACTTCTTTTTGACAATTAAATTTATTTATTTATATGAGATTCCCGTGTTACTTCAGAATTTTGTCCAAATACCATCTGCAGTCTTCGACGATTGGGAAATGCCGGGAGAGGTCCACGAGATGTGAAAATATTGCTAGGGATTTGTGTCAATTTTACGCGCATTGATTGCGGAGGGAGGAAGATTATTTCGCGTCCTAAGAAGCCAAGAACTCACTCCCGCTCTGATAAAGAACTTGGCTACGTCGTTAGGTGTTGTACATCACAAGAGATAAACGCAATGAAATTGATGCTATATGTATTTTACATTTTCGTATAGAAGCAAAGCATTTTGAACAATTATTAATACATCACCAAAACACTTACACTATCACACAATGACCTGAGCATTGTAACCGGAAGTATTATTATGTTTGTTGTTTTACTTGCTTTCAAGATGATGTCGCATTCAAAATATTTCCGCAAAATAATATGTTTGAACGATGAATAATGACGTGTCAATAGAAATAATTAAAAAGGATAAAATTTAATTTGATTAGCGTTACTGTTTAGATTCTCGAAATCCTTCGAGGCACCTTGGGAACGACTGAATTATAAAAACTGGCATTCTTATTGGCTATGCTCATAGCGTGTTCCTACTCCTTGTCCTCGAGATTCAGTTGCAGTACTTTTACCGAAGAAAGGGATGTTGGCAGCTGTTATCAGAAAAAGCTACTTTAAATCTTTTGAGTAAATTACATAGAATAGTTTTAAAGTATACCATTAACCGGAGCGAAATAAAAATAATAATTATAATTATAATGTAAATACAAATAAATTGATCGAAAAAATTGTATTTTAGAATCTGAATTTTCGTGGAATTTTCAAAAGTAATTGAAGCGGAAAGAACCTGTTACGTAGTATTCTGCTGTTCTTCACTTTGCTGCCAGTTGTCAGACAGTTAGGAGCGAGGCTGTGAGTCAGTGGGGAGGGCTTCTAGTAAATTCTTTTCTTAAAATGGGCAGCCATTGGATTTGGTAAAACAATACAATGTCTTAAATATTGTATTGTAAATTAATAAATGTTTGTTGGATAATTTGATGTATCTTTTGACCGTAGACCCTACTGAGTTTGAGGAAATTGCAAATAAGGGTAATTTCGTTAAGTGTTTAAATAGTTACGTATAATTAAAAGTATAATTTAGTTAAGTATAATCCAAAATGTTGACCATGTGCATGAAGAAGGAAATGGTGGAAATGGACTAGTGCAGTGCTTGTGAAAGTGTGGAAGACTGTCATGTTCGCACTAAGTTCATGCAGTGGAGGTACGTAGAATGTAATTTAAATTTGTTTAGAATTTGTGACTATTTTGTTTGCATATTAATAGTATTAAGTTAAGGTTAATGGATACTTCCTTGATGGTTTTGCACACATGTTTTTATTTTACCGGAGTGACCCATTTCCATTTTACATTCAGTGCCTTTACCATTGAGCGCATAATTCTAGAATTATTTTTACAGTTTATTGGAATTGGTCGTATTTTCATGATCATACTCAACTACTGTCGTTACAGGGCCTTCAGAAAAAAATCTGCTATAGCTACGACCCCTGATTACGAGCTTAGTCCTTACCGTATCTGAAATTCATTCATTAAGATTCTTTTCGTATATTATTATTTTGTGTATTATACTCAATTTATAGCCAATGATTTATATTCCGCATTCAGAATTTTAGACGTTCTGTACATCGGAAATTACAAATTTCACTTTTAGTAAGGGAAGGCGTAAATGGTACGGTTTTTTAATCTCTAGTGTAAATAGATTGCACTAAACTTGATGTCGTAAAAGGACATATAGTTCCTGCAAGTGATAGTGTTGCTGGCAAACATCCCTGATAATACGAGGCTACTCCAAATATTGAGCTTTAATGATGTTGATGAATCACTTGCCTCATTGCGGAATACTGTAATACGCCATGTTCTCCGACCTTGAAAATTTCTACGCCATTGTCAACTTACTTATCCCATTGGTTCTTGAAGTACTTCAATAGCGACTGGTTTTAGCATTAAGTCAATATAAAAATGGTTTTAAAATAGACCAACATTAATAAAGGTAGAAGGAAATGGAATATACAGAACATTTTAATAAAATATTAAGTCTGATTAATGGTACATTGTGCATAAGAACTTAGAAAAAATATGAAAGTGATACGAAAGTTAAACAATTTCAAAATTTTAATTTGATTGTGTACATTATTGTAATGAGATATTGTTTATCCCGGAAAAATATTAGGCGAGAATCAGGAGTGGTGATATGTGGCACTTTTGGGAATATTCATCTTTTTCCTGTAAAAATAAAGGAAGAAATTCATTACGTAATGCAAGCAAGCAAATCTCAATAATAGTTTAGAAAGTACCATTCTTCGATTCAACAAGTCAGAGTAATAGTCTCTTTTGTGACAATTCGGATATTATATTTATTCGGTTTGTTTCGTAGAAGTTGGCAATGCGTTTGTGTAGCCATATTGCATTATTTTCGGTAAAGTTACATAACTTTGAGAATACAGAGCTTGTACTCGTAATGTGTAATCAAGGTACAAAGCGGGATGCATTTGTATTCACCGAGCACTGAGATGAGTCGAGTGGCTCGTAGTTCGAACATAGCAAGTTTTCTTGTCCAATTACGTTCCGCGAAAATTTAGTACCACCTCAATAAATCATCGATGCCTTCATGTGTGACATCGCAGATTCGCTCCGCTTGCCGCCACACTCGAGATACAAAAACACTCTACTCTTCCGAACTGTTCTCCGAAACGTATAACAGCACAATGTAAGAAAACATGTGACACGGTCCTTGGATGCGTAGTGCAAACCAATCAAACACAAGATATTTTGAGTATGCATTTCAACATATTAAACTGATCTACAGAACATGTTGAAATGCATACTCAAAATATCTTGTGTTTGATTGGTTTGCACTACGCATCCAAAGACCGTGTCACATAAGTACCTTCTGTTTGCTTTGTCGACAATATTATTACAATAATTTTCATTACTTATATCCACACAACTTAAATAGTCATATTTCTGTTAGAATCACTAAATCTGTCAGATTTTTTAACCCCTATTATATCAAAACCACCTTTGTCGAAAGATTTTGGAACCAGTAAAAAAATGTTTTGCATTTCAATGGACCTCCTCTTCCTATTTCNTACCTCCCCTTCCTATTCCACCTCTACGCGCATCGTATTACACTGTTCACTTTCACAATGGTGCAACAGTGTAATCCCGATGCCTCCGTTTCATATTACACACACAAGCTTCAATGTAGACTTGAATCGACATGTATCAAACACATATCGATTGTAATTTTGCGCTTCTCCTAGTAGAGAACGCCCTTGCATTCCTTGATTCAATTGAATAACTCGTTGTGTTGAACATGTACAGTGGTGCTAAAGTCTCTCACAATCTCGACATGAATTTACCATAGTAGCTCATTCCTAGTCTTGCTTTGCATTGTTCGGGCGTGTCGATTTGGCCACGGTTTCAACCCTTTGATCCTAGCAAAGTCCATACCGTTTCTTCTTCATAAAAAGGTGAAGATAATACCACAAAAAACGTTTCTGTGCACAATGGAGAAATGGAAGTCATATTGTGAGGTATAAGGGGAGTGAAAACATTGCTTTATTAAGGATGCTAATATGGACCGGGTTTAGAATCTGTGGACCCCAAAGCTCAACTCATAGAGCAAACCCTCCCGGAGTTGTGCTGCTCTGGAGGCAGAAATATTTGCTATATACAATGAACATAGAGTATAAATACATAAAAATATTATGCACAGTGAGCAGATATTCAGGTGTACTTACATTGAAACGTATCTCGCATGTAAATTTCCAAAACCTTTGGAAAAACTAGGATTTAGGAAGGAAATATATATATCAGAGAATAAAATTTCCATAGACAAATACTTTCTATGAATTAATCTTTAAAGCATACATCGATAGTAGATTCATTTGTAAAAGAATCCAGACAAAAGTTTCTCCCAGTCGTACAGACAAGATGCAGTAGCACTATCCAAATATAACTTGCTTAGGTCTCTGAACTAAACATTTACCGCGGAGATATATAGCTTTTCCTCGTTCAGAGAACTTAACTTTAGATGATAGACCAAATTGCAGGAATATAAAGAGAGACAACTGATCTAGGTGGATAAGCTGATAGATTTGTTTTGTTGCACTGAGACAGAATAGAGCGGCCAGTCCACTTCCAGTTTATTTCTTCTCCTTCTTGCATTAGAGGCCAAATAAGTAGCGATACGGAAAAAAGCACACTAAAGAATTAGATTTCGTAAATGCGATATAAACGGCGACCCGATACAGTTTCTCGATCTTCAGGCGAACATATAAGCCTTATTTGTTGAAAAGTACGTATTTCGCCGAGGGAAAATCTTTTTTTAATCAGTCAAAAACGACAGTTTGACACAATTTTAGTAAGGTATTCGCAGATTTGTATTTTCCTGAAAAACAATATTATACACAAATAATTTTTTTATTTTTGGGAATGGAAGTTAGAGTCAGAGAAAACAATGTATCACATATTTCAATGTAATCGAAACTTCCAGAAAGTGGTTAACCCTAGACAGATAACGTTGTTCAAAACCTTACAAAAGCAAACCCTTCTTGTTGTTGACGAACGTTGTTATTTATGATGATTTAGAGTATAGTATATTATCTAATTTGTAATAAATTATTGAAAGGAATTCGTTTGTAATAAATAGGTCAATATTTCATGAAAATGTTCATTTTTGACAACCCTAAATAGTCCAGTCATATGCTAGTTTGGCGAGGGAAAAATAAAGTTTTATCTCAATCCTTATGTTCTCGGATATGCTGATCCCAATTTAAAATTTTTAACCACATAAGTTTTGAGAGTTTTGAGAAAATTTAGAATAATATGTTCTTTACTTGTGATATGTTTATATATTGAAACGTACCCGCTTCTTAAAAAAAACTATTTGTATACAAAAGGAATGTAGAGTGAATATCCTACAAATTAGATCTGTACCAAAATTTTGACCGACGAACAGATATAGCGTTAGAGCGTGGGGAATTTACAAAATTTCTAAATGAACCCATAAAGACAATTTTTCTGATTGGCTTAAATCTTATTATAAACTTTTAGTGAACAGTGCAATATATTGTATTAAATTTAATTCAAATTATGTTTCTTATATGGCACTTTCCGTGAAATGAACTGTCCAGTCAACGTTTTAGAGCGCATTTAAGTCGAGTGGGTAATGGATGCAACCGCTTAGTCAAGAAAAACTCAGTGAGAGCTCTGTTTTCTCAATGTCCATATTTGTAACTAGTTCACACATAACACAATTCATTCAAACGTAATTAATTAATGAATATGAAAACTATTTAAATTTTTAAAGTAATCACGAACACCAATCTAATGCTTTTCTTCTGATGTGGATATCGAGGTATAAACGATAATCTAAAGACGCCTTTTTTTAAGTTTTCCTATATTTTCTTAAATTCCGCAAGTTTTACGAGGCGCGAAGTATAAAATTCGGAAACATAAAGAACGATTCAGAAAAAGAAATTTTTCTCTTCATTGGCTTCGTTATATCTATCTCTTGAACGAAAATGACATTTCAATTTCCATGCACGCTAGAAATATAATAAAAAATTTAGGGAAATAAAAATCAAGCGCTGAAAAAGGAACTGTTTTTCGACATCTTTATCCTATTGACGATAAAATCACGAAAAATAAACAAAAGAAGAAATATCACACGAAAAAACACTAACTTTAACCTTTTGTGCATTCAACGAGCAATCCATTAATATCTTAAGTCCTAAAATATGCATCGGCTTCTGAGAACAACCATACGCTCAGGTTATGTGGTGAAGGAGTTTGCGATGATCGGAGTGATTGCTAAAGAAAAGACAATCGGGTTTTCATCGAGTGTTTATGAAAATGGGAAAGGTTAGTTTTCCGGGGTAATGGGACTGTCAGTGAAAATTATCATTTTCTTTAAAATTAATATTTTTCATTGAATATCAACGATAAAAATTCTCAACGTGATACATTTAACGATAATTTATCACAGTAACATAAAATTACTATTAAAGTATATTACATTCTTGAAATTGTATTTTTTATAACATTTGTTTTTCATTTTCTTTTAAATACTTTATATGAATATTGCTGCATTTCTTTCTTTCTCCAATTTCCAAATTAATGTTTAAAGGGAGTAGGTTTAGGTCAATTTTTAGTTTTATTCATCTCGAATTTTTATTTTCAATAATTACATTTCATATTACATGTGGCGAAGCTTTAACCCTTTTGCCTTCTTAAGACCCTTAATACCGTAGGCTGTGCGTTACATGTCCTGGTATTCACTCTCAATGAATTGTTCAGTTGCGTCTACATTTTTCATAGAAAAATATATTTTTTTATTTCCTGCAACCTTAGTATTCAGTTATGCATGGATAGAATATTAATTATTATTAAATTATAAAATTTTATCACACTGTAAAAGTTCTTTTACGCATTTTCTGTCGCCGCTCTATTCGATAGCCAGTGTTTTATCTCTCTGAATTTCTGTGTAAGTCCAATCGGAACCTGGCTAAATTCGCAGAGAATACCACTGTTACCAGTGCCTTCTGCATGAAAATTATATTTTTGAGATACGTATTTTGAAGAGAATGAAACATTGTATTTTCTCTTGTCCCCCATACTTCTGTACCGGTCCCATCTATTCCGGGTTCAAAGACTAAATTGAAAAATCTATCTGCAAGATTTGGCGTTATTTCTGGTACCGTTGCTTCACTTCGCATGATTCTACTTAATATGTACAAGACTTTGCGTTCTGCCTTTTTTTGTATATTTCTGGTCCTCGATATATTCATTCTTATAGTTATATCAAAATGCGTGTACTCTTTCACATATTTTATTCAAAGGGAGCAGGATGGGTATAATGTGTTGACGTATGAAGGTTTGACGTCATTTTCTTTTTGGTCGGTGTCTGCTATAGATGTAAATGTTCAAAAGTGGAAAGTTTGCTAAATTTTAGAGAAACACGAAAACAGTACAAAACCCAATGTGTATTTTTTTTTTGAAATATAACGCTTATGAATTTTATCTACATGGGGCATGTTGGATGTAGGTGGGCAAATTAGACGGAATTACCCACAATTTGACAAATGTGGAGGCTTTAGTAGCAGTAGTTAGCAATAGTTATTATATTAAGAATAGTAGAAGGTGGATAGAAGTAGGAGAATTCGCTTAGTGACTCTGAAAGAGATATTAACAGAGATATTGAAAAGAAAACAAATATATTGATTCTGAAACATCCGAGAATTGAAAACGGATTCGCTCAGTGGTTAGAATCTTGCTAAACCAATTCTATTGAAAAGGGATAAACTTTTCTTGATACAAATACGACAAGTCATGTGTAATTCCATTTTATATTACTTGGGTGACGCGAATGATATGCGTCGCGCTTTCCTCACTACATAAATTAATGTTTCTAGAAAATCGATTCCGAAGTAGAATCTTCCCTCAACCTTCACAGAGGTTCGAGCACCTATCATCAAGAAGAAACCACGATTGCCTACGAATCCCGGTTGAAACAAGAATAAAATATACATATGGTCACTATACCACTGCTGTCTTTTAAAAGTTGGTACCGTCGCGATGAACTTTTTTGTTTTTTATTCTTATTGTTTAAAAAACTATGAAAAATAACGAAGAAACAGCTATTCAATTTTTCATAGAAAAGTACATAAAATATACATACGTTCACTAAACCACTGCTATTTTTTAAGTTGGTATTGTCGCGATATATTTTTTTGTATTCTAATTGTTTTAAAAAAATATGAAAAAAAAACGAAAAAACGGCGATTCAATTAGTATTCATTAGTTAACAATACTGTAAATAATTATTCAGGAACTCACATGATTCGTTTAAAGTGCATAAGACCAGAAACAAATTTGTCGGCTGAACGTATTCGATTCGCGATTTATGCAACTTGCTTGACTAAACGTTCAATAGCTTTAAATAATGTCCATAGATGAAAGTAACGTAAAACTACTTCAAGAAAGTTGCTATATATCAAAATAACCTCCAAAAACTTTCATGGTTTAAAATTGATTTTTTTAAGGAGGTCTCCTGCAATATATTACTACATTCACTCTAATAGCATATATTTCCTTTAAATGACCAATGAAGTATGTTACTCACGTTGAAATCACAATACACGTTACTGCCGATATTATTTAGTGAATTAGTTCAAGTTACGCGAATACTGTATTTAGCATCCCCTCTTCTCCTGTCACTATACGAATCAGATATCATTACGTAGATCATATTCGGTTATGGAATGCCGTCGTTTTAACGGTGATCGAATATTTTAATAATGTAGTGTAAAAGACAACTCGCATCCTATTTAAATTAATAATAAACTTCAATGAGAAATGAGCAGTTACAGACTGCGTATTAACGCGGTGAAGAAAATTAACTAGTTTTGTTCCCCCGAAGTCACCAAAGAAATTTTCTATCAATTCTGATCAAGTTTCTCAAGAGAAGCGGCGGATAAAATATTTATAAAAGAAGATATTTAACAAATACATACTAGTATCAACATAATAACAACATTACTGATATTGCCGTCTGTGTATAAATACGCGTGTGTCCGAATGAAAAGGAAAGAAATACATAACCTATTGTTGGATTCTTTTTTTATAGACCCCTCAGTCTGAACTGCTGTACAGAGAATAAATATATATATAGGAAACATTATTAACACCTATAAATTTACCAAGTCCGTCTGCATATACTCATACATCTGCGATATCCTTACAGGGTTCATACTACAAATTTTCATCTTATGGTCGCATTCCATTTGCTTTGACAGTTGGCAAATACAAAGCAAAATCAATTTCCTGTATTTTGTAAGTTGACTCCGTACGAATTCCCCACTTCAGAATAGTGAACCATCGAAATGGAATATATCTTTGCTGCACTATTTGGGCCACTGATAGATGAATGAAACTATATAAATTTTAAAAAAATTAAAAAACAACTGCCAATATATCAACAAAGAGCATTTTTGTATTTATGCCCAATGCTAATAGTACCTGTTCACCAGAAATTTATCGGAATAATCAAAGGATGTATCATTTTAAATTTTGCAAACGTTTACTCCCATTTACGTTACGGCATTGCTTTCAGGGGCAATTCCCGTCAGAATATTTACACTTTTAGAATTCAGTAGAGGATAGTTCGGATAACTTGTAAATCTCACCCCTGAAACTCTTGTAAACCTTTATTCAAGGAATTATATATCTTAACACTTTACTGCATTTATATTTATGAAACGGTTGTGTTTGTTAAGACCGAATTACTGAAGTGCCACCCTTGCTTCATACGAAACAATCTCGTTCACGAACACAATACTCCCAATAATAATAATAATATTCATCGCCCTAGAGAATCAACCACTGTTTGCCAAGAAGGACCGCATCATTCGGGAATCTTTCTGTACTATTCTCTTCCCAAGAAAATAAAAGATATTATGAAATGGAATCTCTTCGAATCTGCGGCTAAAAAATTCCTCCTGCACCAGTGTTTGTACACAGTAAAATAATTTATTGATTTTAATAAAAATAAAATCCGTCTTGTACTTTATCGCACTATTGATGTAGTATTTTTTAAATAACTTATAACAATTTCAAAAACTATTTTCTTGCATGGTTGTGTTGCCGTATGGCTCATATTAATTTAGTTTTATGTGTACTGAACTTTGGCACGGTTGTGAACATTAATTCTGTAGCCCTATCCTGGCCCGGGTTTTTCTACGTTTTTCCTTCGGGTAGAGGCGGATTTCTTATACAGGTTCTCTAGACTTTGTCCAGTGGCGTGTTTATTTTAACAATAAATCCTAAATTTAGTTGTTTTTTTTCAACTCTTATGATTTTTAAACACTATACTCAAAATAATCTATAGTTCGATAATAACTTGTACATGTAAATTTACAAACATATTGGCGTTAAATTACAAACATATTGACATTATATATGTATTATAACTGGCAGCTAACTTTTTATCTTATCTAGGAACCTTTGCTGAAATTTTTGAATCCTCCTCTGCCTTAGGAATTGCCCTTGATCGGAATTGTGGAATACGTCCCTGGTTTGCTTCCGGAGAGTAAATTAGTTTATTGTCCTCCACGTGGTCATACGCAGTCTGTACTGTTTTTTGACAATAAATTTATTATTACGACGTGGAAGATGTTCGCGTGGTTGCGCAAACTACGAAAAGTTACAAGTTTTGGCCCAAGTGAGTGTTGTGCTCGTCGAGATTTGTGGGTTTCGTTTGTGTGAGTGGTGTAGGTCGTGGTAGCACTCAGCACTTCGTCACGTCCGGACAGCCCCTCACTTCTTCATCGCTTTACTGCTGACATGTCAACCGTGCGTCAGCCAACGGGCACCCTTCGTCCTTCGTATATCGCTTCTCTGGAAGCATTTACGACCTTGCGAGCGGCTGTGAGATGAGAGATTGTTTTGTTCGCCGGCTTATTTTGGTCCAGTTGAATTTCCTCTGATATTCTCTTGTAAAGTGACTAAACATGTTTCCTGATATAATAATTTCGTAGCTTTTATTGACCGTAAATTTTAATGAATGTTACTTAGCTACTTCATATTGTACATTACTGTATGCAAAATATTTTGATTTATGCCTTTCTTAATTACATTCGCCATGTTGTCATTCTGAAATTGTGACCATTCTAATGTCTAGTAATTATTGATATGGCGCACTGTTTAATTTATGGAGAACAGCCCTCGTGACTATCATTTTTAAGTGGTAGAAACATATGGAAGCAAAATATCTTTATTATAATTTTGGTTTTTGACGAACATTATTCAAATGGGATTATATTATTTTATTTGATCCTGTTGAATGAAATCGCCATTACTTTATTTCATCGTTTTTAGTAGTATATGACAATTTTGTGTACGTTGATAATTACACGTATGAATTTTCGTAGTTCTAATTGGTATGAAGTAATTAGTCGAAATTTAACATTTCTGGAAAATTTTCTAAAGATATTATTATGAAGAGTTAAAGTGTTCTCACGTAACTTCCACAATTACTTAATTCCATAAATCTGATTTGCTGAGTATGTTGATATCTCAAGTTATTTTTGTAGTTTACATTTGTTTGTTAATTGAGTGACCGGTGGAAAATACTTTGATGAAATGGTATGAATTTTGGAGTGATAGGATGTCGGTGGAATACTGCTCGAAATTTAGTCTTAATTAGTTTCTCTATTTAAAAAATTCACCAATGTTGATTGGAGTGCTTATCGTAAAAAATGACTTTAATTTGAACACACGACAATGAATGTGAATATTTATAGTTCATATTCAATCACACATGCGATCCGGATCTTGTTTTTCTTTACTTTCTTCCTGATTAGTCTATGGTGCCGCCATAGCTTGGACTTTGTTCCTTGCACCACCTTATATTTATGTGCAAAGAAAATACAAAGATGTGTGCCAATTTAGGACTCTTGCTCATGGCTCCAACAAATTACTGAATATTCTCTTTTTGCCTAAACTTGAAAATAAATATAATGCAAAGCAGTATAGTGATGATGTGCTGTACTTATTACATAATCCAAAATTTTAGTAATTCACTTTATATGGGTAACCCATCTCACATGCTTAGGAAAAGTGCTTGTTACCGGTAATGATTTTGTATTGTTGTGGTTGCAAGTCCAAGAATGAGTAGTATGGGTTACAGTTCATGATGTAGATAGTTAATTAAACCATCTTCCAATGTTCTATAAATAATTAGGAAGATGAAAACAAATCGTGGACGCAAGAGGAAAACATTTGCTGTACATTTGCTTCATACTTAAGTCAATCTCTAATATTGGGATACGTTATAGAGTGCACTCAGTGCTTCTTCCATATTGCTACTGGCAATAGTATGAGAAGCAAGTCTGTTGTTTGTATTCTCGTTCGTACGCTTTGTCTAAACCCTGCTCTTGTTAGTTCGCAATGACTGATGTGCTCTTAAAAAATGTTTGTCAAAATTCTCAAACTGAATTAATAATTTAGGAATTTTTTTTTAGTAAATCACAGCAGCTCGTGTTTCAAAAAGCTTCGATTTTAGTGAAATTTTTTAGAATAGTTGTGGGATGCACAAAACATGTGCAAGAGCAATAGGATACATAGCACTGCATATTATCACTTAATGATCTCTCAATGAGATCTGTTATTTAGAATCTGCTCACACCAAAAGGCAAAATGCTTTTATTCCCAATTAAGTCCATCTTTTAGAAGATGCCTTTTATTGATGAAAGTTGTTTTATAAGTGTATGGGGAATGTGTGTAGTCGTACATCTTAAACCACTTTTCTGGTACTGTAAAATATACTTGTATGAAATTTAAAACTGCAATCATTGTACATCATCGTCAATCGATGTATTGAATGTAGTGCCTTCTCACTTTGTTCTTAGAACAATATTTTGATTTGAAAAATATACTTTTGATCAAGATAATTCGAGCTGAAAATATGATCGATCTCCAGAGTGGGCTTATTATTTTTCATCAACAGCTCGTTATTGAGACCACAAACATATCTAATTATTACCAATTGAATATCGCTAAATGTTAAATGAACTCTGAGGAGATATTAGTGCATAGAAAATGCTCAATTTCCCTTTTCAATAACTACTTCCCAACCTATAGACCACCCCTTCTTTTTGACCGAATCCTGTTGGAATGTGGCCTCATTGGAGACAGTTGTAAGATCGCTATTAGTTGTATCCCCTTACATCGCGAAAAGAGAAGAGCCTCGGGAATCAGTATATTCATTTGATTGTGTTTTTGAGATAAGATATAGTTGCCTTCGTATTTTGTTGTGTTGTCAGACGGGATCGGACCTAGCAAATCCGTATCCCAATCGAAAAATATATATACTTATGTACCCAAAAAAAATTTCTGAAAATTTGATGGAAAACGTTTGTTTTCAATCGAAAAATATATACACTTAAGTTTCAAAAAAGTTTCAAAATTTTTCGAAAAAATTTTGAAAATTTTATTATGGTCCCAATTTAAAACTATATTGAGACGTACGACTTTAATTAATGATAATTGTTATAAACAATTTTATTAATCATATTAATAAAAATACACAATTCAAGTCCCTTGTTCGGGCTGTAATTGCGACGTACTTCTTTAATTAATGAATCTCAAATAAATTTAAAAAAATGAACAATTAATTGGTTGATTAATTAACTTTGAATTAAATTGTCGTAATGACCTAAATGGTAGGGGCCTGATTCCTTATTCCTATAGGAACTCCGTGCAATAAAAATACAACAATCTGGTATTCAAATGATATCATCTACATTTATTAAACTATTAAAACATTACTTGTTAGATTGACATACACAATTATTCACTGATCACTGATTAATAATACATAAGGCTTTTGAGGGAACTACACATATCGCCTACAGCGCTACAGATCTCTTACTCCGTCGTGGATTGTTACTCACCGAACTTCAGCGTGCGTGGAAGGTCATTGCCCTTACAACACTTCAATACTTTTACTATTAAGCACATGGCCTGACTACACTATTCACAATTTAAATGGCCTTAGCAACACATTACATTCCTCTACACTTTTTGAAGATAGTCTCCTTGGCGATGATCAAGTAGTTTCAGTGAT
Organism: Laupala kohalensis; assembly: GCA_002313205.1. Taxonomy (NCBI): domain Eukaryota; kingdom Metazoa; phylum Arthropoda; class Insecta; order Orthoptera; family Trigonidiidae; genus Laupala; species Laupala kohalensis. Next base: position 78,604 of record NNCF01127974.1, read on the forward strand.
TCATTGGGAGGATGTTGAAAACTCTGCTTCGACTCCCGCTCTGCAAAATGCTCGACCTCTTTGCGCTGACGTCTCATTTCTCTGCGATCGCAAACTGTTCCAGTGTCGTTCTTTTATCCACTACTCACACTGACTTTATCTTTATGAGGCGCATTGAAGTGCGAGTCGCAGTAATTATTAAATGGCATCTTGAACAAGAAAAATATTGTACTTAAATTACCCTTTCTATATATTTCAGATTAGAACCAGCTATATATTCGACAGATTTTTCGTAAATATAATAAACTTCTTAATAATTCCCTCCCTAAACAATAGTATTAATGGTTAAAGGACAATATAATAAATAGTTAAAAATAAATTGCTCATGACTAAGTTTCCAACATTAGTATTAAGAAACAAAATTTCAGAAAATGTGAGATGTGTTTTTGGCCCACTAATAAAACACACATTTTTTGAAATAAAAAGAATAGTAATGGGAAATTAATATTTGTTTAAAGGCATCATAATCAATGTAGAAATCGAGAAACGAGATAAAAAATATGATGCAGAGGCCGCAAGAATATAAAAAATTTTAAACAGCAAATGCTACGTGCCTTTCCTTAATGCAATTAATACTTTGTGTTTCAGGAATCAATTTTCATCTACAGTTGGATTACTATTTCCGTTGTACCGAAGCCTCATCGCAAAGGGATACCTGTTCTCGTCACCGGAGAACCGAAAATTCACAATCAAAAGGATATATTCTAATATTCACTCTACGGGAGGTCTTCACCGAAAATAAAGAAAAGCATTACTTTTATAAAATGTTTATCTATCTTCTTTCTGTTAGTGCTAAAGGAATGTGTGTTGCTGTTTGGCCATACAAAACTACAATAGAAACGTCTGCCATCCGTTGTCTTTTTAAAGCGTTCATAGAAACATCGGGAACGGACGCCATTATTTTTCTCAACTTAAGAAAACAAGAAATTATTCATTAAAAAAAGGTAAATCGATAAATAATCCAAATGCTAGACTTCGATGATTTAAAATCGTTCGTGAAAATAAATTATGAAAGACGAAACAACAATAAACTCCCTGTTGTGAAATATAAAGACGTTATTCCTCCAAATTACTGGTTGTTTGCTGCAACTACAAATAAACAAGGAGTAATTCCTTACGTCGGTCCTGATATGAAATTGTACGAAATTTGCAAAGAGAAAGATATTATTCCATCAATAACCGAGAAGATATCTTACAAAAATGCAAAACCTCTCACGCATTTTTTTTCAACGGTCCAATTTTCAGGTATAGGTTACAGTTGTTTAACACAATTTACCGCGTGTTATTACGAATCAAATCTTTTGATTATCGTACGACGTGCTCCAAAAGTATCATTCCCCACATTACTCCTGATGACTTTTTTAAGTAAAGTGTGCTTGTCACTGGAGGTCACAACGATTATTCTAGGAATTGTGTTGCTGATCATTGGTGCGTGTACCATAAAGCGAGTGTCAGTATTCGATGTTTATGGGATGATCATCACAGGAAGCTTAGCAGGTTTCACGCCACACATGTCTCAGCGCATCTTTCTATCAAGCGCACTTCTTCTGTCAATAATCGTGTGTAATGCTTACTCCGGTCTTTTGTTGGATTATCTCACTGTTCCCAAGTATCTTTCTAATATTGACCGGTTAATGAAGCGCTGAATTCGTTAAAAGTGCTTTACTTTCTTAAGCAAATGATATATCATTCGATTCTCGACTACTATATCACAGTGGAAAACAAACACTTACAAATTATTTATACTGATTCACTCCAAGTTAGTATAAAGTTCTTTGAGGAAATTTGTGCCAAGAATGAATACGGAATATTGTATCCGGAGATATATTACGAATATATTAAAAAGCATTTCGTTAGTAAAAAATGCGTTGCTTCTCTTCATGTGACGAAAGAGATTGTTCTTAGATCATGTGAGCAGCTTTATTCTCTAAAAAATCACATTTTTAATGAATCTCTAAACAGAGCCGCTTATCAGGTATTCAAAGGTGGTTTATATGAGTATTGTTTACGCAATTCAATTGAATTATTTGGTGGATATCTTGAGAATAAAAATGACTTAATTGTACTATCTCTTCGCGAGTTCTGTGGTCATTTTATTCTTCTGGGCGGTGGGATATTTCTTTCTTTCTTGACATTTGTGTGCGAGTTCTCTTATTACTTTCTTGCTTTGTATCGCTCTCTTTGAGATAGATGTGAGTTGATGTCGAAGCTTTGCTTTGATGTAGGTATTTTCGTATTGTTCCAGTGTTTAGTGAGACGGTTCACGTTTGAATAATGTTTACTTGACAAATCTATTTGTGTAATTTTTTCTTCATTAATTCTTCCCGTGTGTAAAAATTAATTGTTAAAATAAAATAATTTATAACGTGTCTAAAGGACATGTTGTTTATTATTCTTGATATTGTGTTTAATTTGTTTCTCTAAATATTTTTACTTGTGATCGGTTTCCATTCACAAGATTCTTTTACCAAAAAAAAAGTTTATTACAAGATCTGTGCCAACTTCTCTTCGATGCCGAATACTGGAAAAGAGAAACGTGCAATGTACTAGTTCAGTGAATGGTAATAATGTGTTCTCGAATTTGTCGCTTGGATTTATTCTTTCTATAAATTTGTATGGGAAACGTTTGCAGTTATGTGGGAAGAGTTTTCTTTACGAAAGCACACAATTGAAGTTGTGTTGATTTATCTGTGAAATGCATCATGGTAGTTATATTGTGACAAGAATTCTTGACGACGTTTTAATTTGATCCGTAACATACAATTGATATTTTGAACACTCTGGGTAATGGATTTTTCGACGGTGTTTTTTAAGAAATACATTTGGTTTCTTCTCTACGAAAGTCTGTGTGGCCAAACAGATTTTCTGTTTGTTATCTGGTATTGTTATAGCACTAAATGTTCTTTACGGAACTTTTTTCTGAAATATTAACGAGCAAATGAGTTCTAGTATTTTGTACTATCTATTTACTATTAATTATCAGAAACTAATATTCTTTACCATCATTTATGACTAAATCAAAGATTAGTTTTTCGCGCTATTTACAAATCTGCAAAAAGATAAGTATTTCTGATACCAATCTAACAATAGAATGTATCTAAATCCTGACGCATTTTTATCTATAATTTATAGGATCAATATTTCTAAATTTGCATTTATTTATGTTGATCTTATAAAAAAATTTCTTTTCTATTGGATATATTAAAATAGGCTGAGTAATACATTAAAAAATTGTGTATATTGAACTTCATACAGCGTCAGTAATGGTAAATCATATTAAGAAAACGTTTATTCATTCTGTTAAAAATTTGTTGAGTTATATGTAAATTGTTATGAACTTTTGCTCCTTTTTTACATAATCCGAGGAGTAAGTAAGTCTTAAGAGGACAACCGACATTAGTTGAGGCAAAATCTTTTCGCACATCCTATTCGCTTTTATGAGGAATACTACACAAGAAGCACAGATTATTACAGATTGTACACTCCCATGCTAAACCCCTGGCAAACATTAGCGCCGGAAGCCGGTAGTGTGAGGAGATCACACTAAATTTTATCGGTTCAGCAGTTCATTGAACTAACGCTAAAGTTATGTCCTGTCTTTGGAATTTCTCTACTCGCCACTCTGATCAAAACCTTAATATGTTCCAGATTAATATTGTAAATTTGTCATGAATCAAGAAATTTTCCAGTTGTACATTTTATAAAAAGGTTAATATTTTAGTTTTTCTTCTTTATTTTACTTACATGATTCTAAAATTAAAAAATTACACCAGAGGATCTATATCTTAAGAATGATAGAAGGCACATAAATATATAAAGAGGAGCATTAGTAAATGAATAATTTAATAGCAATAAGAGCTTGATACAATATCACTGTGTCTGTACAATAGTACATTCTATATAAAGGAGGTGAACGATTTTAATACAAAAACTCGAAGAGTACTTATAAGATCTGTGGACACGAAGCGTGGTCAAAAGGTATGTCGACAAAAAAAATGTACGTCTTTCTCTCTGATGTACAAAATCGTAAGGAAATTAGTATTCCAGAAAGTCTTTTGTGACGGTTGCACCCCTTTGTGCCCTGTTTATAGTTGTTCTACCTTAAATGTGTACCACCTATACCCTGGTGCGCCCTAAAAAATTATTTAAAAAAAAATCCGTTTCAAAAAATTAGGATTCGAAATCCTTGCTAGATTAGATTTTTCCTTTTCACGTTCCAAATCCTGACTATTGAATCTACCAGGACATGATTTCGATAGAACGCATTCCTTTTTCGCACCGGCTGCACTACTACACACTTGACTGTGTCTCCACGACTGTGTCTCCACGATATAAAAATTCATATTCGTATTATATTTGACTATGTTTGTAGTCTCTAATTTATTTGTTCCCCACAAAAGAACGACTGACAACATTTCTTGTAGCTTCAACAATTTGTTTTTGACTCCTTCGGGTACACCTATTAATTTAAAATAATCCAAAAACGTCTTTTTTCCTCCTTTGCACTCGGGCCACGACCATGGCCCCTGCTTCGCTTACTTCCTTCTGTTTAAATATCTCGTAATTTACTAACTGTTGCTTCTTCACTCTTTCTACTCGCCCCGACGCATTAACCCATACGCCTGGTATTATGTTTGAGTGATCCACGATGCATAACATTGCTAATATTTTCGACTCTTCTCCCCCTTCTACTAAAACACCCACCTCTGTAGCTTAACTTATATCCATAAAAAATACTTTTAGCGAATTTTCGTCCAACATTAGTCCTTCCAGAACTCGAACTAACTTAACTTTTCTCGATGTTACGTGATTTTTTACTCACACCATTTCTAAGTTTTTACTGCAAATACTTGTATTTTTCCCTGATAATTGATTCTAATTCGCCCGTCTGGCCTTGATTCATTACACAATTGTCGCCCGAGAGTTCAGGGTCATTTACACCATGGGATCTCACCCGATCCTCACAAAAATAAAAGCACACAACCTATTTCCTGGACTAGACAGCTTGCCTCGGGCGTCTTGAAGCATCCTCCTTTTTCACACTTATTACGTACGTACTTCTCCCTTATAGGAAAAAAATGTTACGTCGCAGCCTAATATAAAAATCAGCCTCTTTATATAATGCCAACCTATAATAATTCGATCATCTTGTCTATTAAAAGGGCTCAAGGTTTTCATACACGTTACGAAATGCCAGGTCTTCGCCACCAGTTATTAAAGTGGAATATTTTTTTATTATTTTCTGAATACTATAAGCCATTTTATAAATAGGCCGACTCTCGCCCACCTGATAATCTAATAGAGAATTTTCTTCAAGAGTCTCAGTAAGATTTATTACATTCACTGGGACATTTTTATAGCAGTATGTCTTAAGGGGATATGTAGCGATAGACGGTAGGAGATGGGAGGTAGGCTACTGTTAGGTGGGTCGGTAATCTGTGTTTATCAACAACTTGACCCACGTGGAAGGGTTAGTCTAGGAGTCGTTAGTGATAGTTATTGATACAGGGAGAAGTAGGAAATAATAGAATAAATAATCCACTCCTGGTCGGCCGGCTCATTATATTGAGACTGCTTTTACTAACGGGTGGATGCATACGTACAGAGCGAAGCTGAATTCAAAAACACACTTCGAGGTTTGGTACAGGATACTGTAACCATCATTTGTTGTAGAAGAATGTTTGGGCACATGTGAAGCGGTGAAGCGCAAAGACTAGAAATAGAACAAGAAAGTAAAGACAAAGTGATTATTGAGAGCATAGTTGACAAGTACAATGTTTACAATAACTTTTCAAAATTTCGTCAACCAAGAGTGATACATGCTTGAAAGCGGCGGTGGAGCGATCAGTGAACACATTGTAAGATACCAGGTATTTCACGTAAACGTGCAGCAGCTACAGGGTTTCGAGCTACGAGATCCTCATCTGAATCAAGTGGAGTCGCATAAACAAGACACCTCAGATGATCCCAAAGAAGGATCGTTTGCGCATTAAAGCATTTAGTGACATGTGCCAACTTTTTAAGATTATACAATGAATTTGAGTTCACTCTTCTTTTATTACACAGGTACACGAACTAGTATTTTATATTTTTAACGACTCTTATATTATGTGCTTTCTTCTAACACGTACGCAAGAAACATTACTGATCCTTGCAACCACACAGCAATAGCACACTGCTTAGATAAGAGTCACACAATGGAATTAAAACGGCGTATTTAAAACATTTAGAAAATAAATTCTACATAAAAGGTATTCAGAAAACTATTTGCAAATAATATTATGTTAGATTTTCAAAAAGTTCTGAAATAGACGGTATCGCGGTCCTTCCGTTGTGGTTCGTTATTGATTGGCTGAGCTGAATCGCTAGGGTTGGACGCGACGTGAACGAGGAAATTAAAAGACAGGTCATAGAAAGGAGTGATAAGGTTCAGAGTATCTCGGAATTAGATTGAGACATTTCATTATACATACAACGTGTTTAGGTTGCGCAAGGGGGCAGCCTGAGAGGAGCAGGTGGAAGAAATGACGTAATCTGACTAGGAGTACGATGAGTGCGGAACGGACGCTGGTCCACACAGCTTCCGCCTTCTGGACGGACGTTGGACAGAGGGGTAGCACACTGGGGTGTCTCTCCAGGGCAACTCCCACACAGAAATTCTGTCCGTCTGCTCTCGGATGATCAGATGACAGAAGGGGTTTGTTGTGGTTTCACACAGAGGCAACTTTTATTCTGTTACAGATTCCTTGTGCTCCGAATCAAATCCGCCCCTCGATTATATACGGTTTTACTCCTTCCGTCATTATCCACTAACCTACTTCCTGTGGCCAGGCGATGTCATTCTTGCAGTTTGGAGATGTCTTAACGAATACAGAATTTCCACGTATAGGGAGATGAACTCAGTAGTCTAGCATAAAAAAACCATCATTGATCTCTCAACTATTTATTTGGTATGCATAAAGTACATGATAATGCTGAAAAAATATATATAATAAAATATCTAAAAAATGTATTATTGTAATTTTACTCGAAGGGTCAAGTCAGGGTTTAAACCTCACTATTTAAGATCACTTGTTTGGAATTTATCCGTTTTATGAAGATGATCTTCAGTGAAGGAAACGTTTTGTCATACTTAACAATCAGTTTGATATTTGCGTATTAAATAATGTATCCCTTAGATCGAAATAATTTGGATACGTTTCGTGTTGAGACACCGTACCAGAATATAATATTAGTAATGATAACTGATTCGTGAGAATTTGGTTAGAGTGACATGAGGAGAGAGGGTTTTAAAGATAGTATTATTGTAACTTGAATCAAATAATTAAATATTTAAAACAGCAGTAATATGTATTGTAATTTCAACTTGAGTAACATCCCTTATTGACCATTTAAATGACATAATTGCCATTATAATGGATGGTGTAATACATTGCAGGAGATCTCTTAAGCAGGTGACCTCTTTTAAAAAAAATAATTTTAAACCACAAAAGTGTTTGAGGTATTCTTTGATGTGTAGTAAATTTTCTAAAGTATATTTTCTTTACTTTTATCTATGAATCACCGGACATTTAAGAAAACTATTATACGTTTTGGTTGGCGAGTTGCATAAATCATGAATCGGTTACGCTCGGCCAATAAATTTGTACGTTCGCTCTTAAGCATCTTAAACGAGTCAAGCGAGTTCCTGAATATTGTTTTTACAGAATTGTTAACCGATCGATACAAATTAAATCACTTTTTTTGTTATTATTCATATCGTTGTTTTAAAACAATTATAATTAAAAAAATTGTACATCGCGACCGGACACATTTCAATACGAAATAGCAGTGGTTTAGTGACCATAGAATGCACATTTTATTCTTGCCTCAGCCGGGATTCGTGGGCCAACGAGCAGCTTCTTGATGGTTGGTGTTCGAACCTCTGCGAAGGTTGGTGGGAGATTCTACTTCGCAATCGATTTTCTGGAAACATTGATATCAGTTGCGAGGAATCCGCGACACATGTCATACGCGCCACGAATTTAATATGCAATGGAATTACACATGACTCGTCAGATCTGAATCAAAAGAATATTTTGCCCCTTTCATAAATTAGGTTTAGCATGATTTCTTACCTCTGATACAATTCGTGTTCAATTCCCGGATGGCTCAGAAATAAATTATAGGATTTTCTCTTCAAAATGAGTTAATTTAGCTCTCACAATTACCCAGCTATTTACCCTTCTTCTATCAACCACTCGCTACACATATTATAATAACTATTGTAAATTCTGCTACTAAAACCTCCACGTGGGTCAATCTGTTGGTAAATTTTGTAATAATTCTTATAGACTTTTGTCTTATGTAAATACTTTTGTAAATGTCTTTTGTAAATATTGTTTTTTGTAAATAAATGTTCCCTGTGCCAACTATGTGTCCTGACCGTTGGTTTTCCGTGGGTCCCATCGGTACTCAATGAATTAGTCAGTTGCAACTATTTCAGATTTAAGAACTTAAGAATGTAGACGCACCAGAACAATTCATTGAGAGTGAATACCAGGACATCTAACGCACAGCCCACGGTATTAAGGGTCTTAAGAAGGCAAAAGGGTTAAAGCCTCGCCACATGTATTATGAAATGTAATTATTGTAAATAAAAATCCGTGATGAATGGAACTGAAAATTGACATAAACCTAATCCCTTTAAATATAAATTCGCAAATTGGAGAAAAAAAGAAATGCAGCAATATTCACATAAACTATTTAAAAAAAGATGAAAAACAAATGTTATAAATAAACAATTTCAAGAATGTAATAAAATTTAATTGTAATTTTATGTTGCTGTGATCAATTATCGTTAAATCTGTCACGTGGAGAATAGTTATCGTTGATATTCAATGTAAAATATTGATTTAAAAGAAAATGAGAATTTTCACTGACATCCCCATTAACCCTGGAAAACTAACCTTTCCCATTTTTATAAACACTCCATGAAAACCCGATTGTCTTTTCTTTAGCAATCACTCCGATCTTCCCAAACTCCTTCACCACATAACCTGAGCGTATGGTGGTTCTTAGAAGCCGATACGTATTTTAGGACTTTAGATATTAATGGATTGTATGTTGACTTCACAAAGGGTGAAAGTTAGTGAGATTTTTTAATGAGATATTTCTTCTTTTGTTTATTTTTCGTGATTTTATCGTCAATAGGATAAAGATGTCGAATAACAGTTCCTTTTTCTGCGCTTGATTTTTATTTCCCTAAATTTTTTATTATTTTCTAGCGTGCATGGAAATTGAGATGTCATTTCGTTCAGGAGCCAGAGATAAAAAACCCAATGCCGAGAAAAATTTCTTTTTCTGAATCGTCCCTTATGTTTCCGAATTTTATACTTCGCGCCTCGTAAAACTTGTGGAATTTAAGAAAATTTCGAAAAACTTTTAAAAAATGCGTCTTTAGATTATCGTTTATACCTCCATATCCACATCAGATGAAAAGCATAAGAATGGTGTTCGTGATTACATCAAAAATTTAAATAGTTTTCATATTCATTAATTAATTACTTTTGAATGTAATGTGTTATGTGTTAACTGGTTACAAATATGGACAATTAGAAAACAAAGCTCTCACTGAGTTTTTCTTGACTAAGCGGTTGCATCCAATACACACTCGACTTAAATGCGCTCTAAAGCGTTGACTGGACTGTTCATTTCACGAAAAGTGCCATATAAGAAACATACTATGAAGTAAATTTAATATTTTTCTAATTTTTTTTTAAAACGCCCTAAACTTATGTGGTTAAAAATTTAAAATTGGGATCAGCATATCCGAAAACGTAAAGAACGATTGAGAAAAAAATCTTTTTTTTTCTCCCGCCAAACTAGTATATGACTGGACTATATATGCTTTTCAAAATTGTATATTTTTTTGTATTATTGACCTGTTTAATACAAACAAGTCCCTCTCATTAATACTTTTTCAAATTAAGTAAAATACTGTACTTAATTACTATAAATACCAACAATGTATGTGTTCGTCCACAATACGAAGGGTTTGCTTTTGTGAGATTTTGAGCAAAGTTATCTGCCTAGAATTAACCACTTCCTGGATGTTTTGATTACATTGAAATATGGGGTACATTGTTCTCTCTGACTCAAACATTCATCCCGAAAATAAAATTCAATTTGTGGACTATAATTATTTTCGGAAAATAAAATTCTGTCTATACATTACTAAAATCTTGTGTCAAAACTGTCACATTTGACTGAATAAAAAATGATTTTCCCTCGGCAAAATAAGTACTTTTCTACAAATGCCTTAATATTATAAATAAATACTTTTCAATAATAGGTTCGCCGGACATTTGAGAAATTGTATGGGGCATATCGCTGCTCTTTGGCCTCTATTGCAAGATTGTGAAGAAATTAACTTGATGAGAATGGTTGAAGCAAGCTGACTGTCTCAATGCAACAAAACAAATCTATCATCTTACCCACCAAGAAGGTCTGTTGTCACTCGGGAAGTCCATGCCATTTCGTCTATCATCCAGAGTTAAGTTCTCTGAACGTGAAAAATCGATATATCTCCGCGGTAAACATTCAATGCAGAGACCTAAGCAAGTTATATTTGGATGGTTCTACTGTATCTTGTGAGTACGTGTGGGAGGAACGTTTCTCTGGGGTCTACTAGGAATTATTCGACTATCGATACATGCTTTAAAGATGAATACATAGAAAATATTTGTGCAAGGAAATTATTTTCTGATATATATATCTTTCTAAATCCTACGTCTTCCTTAAATAGTTATTGGAAACCATATAAGTGAGACACATTTCAATGAAAGTTTATTTAAGTATCTGCCTACTGTGCATAATATTTTTATGTATACCTACTCTGTGATCATTGTATATAGCAAATATTTCTACCTCCTGAGCAGCATACCTCTTGGAGGGCTTGCAGTATAAGCTGAGCTTACGGGTCTACAGATCTTATGTCCAGCCCTTATTAGCACCCTTGATAAAGGTATGTTTTCACTCTCCTTATACCTCAGAGTATGACTTTCATTTCTTCATTGTACAGAGAATTATTTTTTGTTGTACTTTTTTATCTTTTTATCGCTGGTGGAACAAAGATTCTGAATGCTTCTGTACGCACACCATGCTATTTTGGAATATTTGAGTGTAGATGTTTCCAATGACTTTTTTTGTAGAAATTACTGAGAACACAGATTACTGTAATACATGGGTTTTTTCAGCATAAGCATCCACCATATGAGATTGATAATTTAAAAAACAAATCAAAGAATGTACCGAAATTGTGATTGAGTTTATATTCAGGGGGTGGTAGTTATTGATTTCATATTAGAAATTTGTTATTAAAAAACCGTTTGTAAAGCAACATCTTTTTATCTTATAATTTTAATGTTTTTTTTGTTGTTTGAAACCGTGTAATGTGTGTTAAAACCGGAGTAACATGTGGAAATCTAAATATCTTAATTTTTTTGTCATAACCTCTCTAATCCATGACAGATGTAACACTGTTTTTATCTGATATAAACTGTATATTAGAGAATAAACGGTTCTTTTTGTAAAAAATAGAAAACATAACTTGTCTGGTAACACATCAAAGTGACAGTCTGTTGAAATAATTATTTTGACTTGCAACTTCAAAATATTACAATTGATTTACTAAAATGAGTTTTTGCAATTGATTTTTAATGTTTTATGGAACCATGCTGCAAAGTAAAAATAATTTTATAAGGGATAAATTTCTGGATTAAAAGAAGGTATTCTGGCGTTTGTTTCATAAAATTTTAAGAAACCACTAAAGTTGTGGGGTCTCCTAAGAGAGTTCTTGTGGAATGTTAAATGTGTAATAAGTAAGTACAGTAATTAAACTTCAAGTTGAAATGAGTAAGCTTTCTTTCATCACATGCTTTGAGATGAAAAAAATTGTTAGATTATTTGTTCCATGTCCATTATATCATAGCTTAATGTTCTAAATACATCCCTGAATTCTTGTGATATCTATGTATCTCCTAGTATCATAATCATTGTGCATTGTAGTTACTCAATTAAGTAAATTAATATTGTTGTAAATAGAAGAACATTTTTTAATAATGTTAAAAATAATTTTATTATGCCAAGAATAAAAATAATTGAAATGGTTATGTATATTGTTTTAAATTGAACATCCTAGGGGCGGAGAGATGTCTTTTAAGTTGACTTGATTACATTTATGAAACTGTGCCGATGTTGGAATAATCATATTGCATTAAATTCATTGTAGTAAACTTATCCTTTATAACATAAGAAACATCGAGATTTTAAAAAGTCTAAAAAGTATATATAGAGGAGATATAATTCTTGTGTCCATCTTTGAAATTTTATTTTCTTGATTATTTATTAATTAATAATTATAAAGAAGGAAATGTTCAAAGGGTTTAGAAATGCATCGTAGGCATTGGAGGGTTTCAAAGAGTTCTTTTAGGTGAGGTTGCGCTATCTGACCCGAAGTCGCCTTCTGGTTTGAGCACAGAGATTAACCGCGTAAGCAATAAAGGGGAAACATTACTTCGGACACTTTATGTAATAGTTAAAATTAGTTGAAAAAATATTACACTAGATGCAGTGTTCAATCATTTTTTATTCAAATTTAAAAATAATACTCCTCAAACCACAATAAGAAAAAAATTAAATATCTTAAATAAATTTAAACTTAATAAAATCTCTCTGCCCTCCACAAATACATTGAGGTAGTGTCATATTTTAGGCCAACAATAGTAACCTATCTTATGTGAACACACAAATTATTGCTCAAGTTTTAAAGAAAAAAGAAAATATATTTAACAACCTATGGAAACTATTGGATTATACGTTTAGTAGTGTAATGAAGAGAAGTGGCACAAATCTATTTGTGTCATACGGGTTTTCTGTTTTCAACTTTCAGAAGAATGATATCAAATTTAAATAAATAGACATTTCTATAAATAAACACACGTGTTGCGATTTTTTGTACACACATCTTACATAAGAAAGTTCAAAAAATTATGTTAAGTACAGCCTTTCGAGTGCTCAAATCAACTATATCACCTTACAGTAATATACTGTATTTGGTATATATATATTGGTGTTGATATTACTTTTTGTTAATTTGTAATATTTAAACATGGGTGGAGAATTTTGTATTGTGGGAATTTTCATAATTCCCTTCCAAAAATATAAAATAAAGTAATAAATTAACTACGTCAACTCCTCCGAAAAGTCTAGATCTGCTTGATATAAGCGACATGAGCTAGAACTTTGATGTCAGAAACGAACGAGCGAACTTCGTCAACAAACTCGTACTATCTCAAAAAATCTAAGATGTTAGAAACATCTCTGTGACTGCCGATGACAAATCTATGTGAGCTGTCCGAAACTTCTAAGATGTGAGAAACATCCAAGATGTGCGAAACCTCGATGTGAGCGAACTACGTCAACTCCTCCGAAAAATCTAAGATGTGAGAAACATCCAAGATGTGAGCGAACTGAGACGATTGAGACGAATGAGCGTAGCGATTGAGCTACGATTCTTCTAGCTCAATCGCTACGCTCAATCGCTGTCAATTGCTTAGAAGAATCGTAGCTCAATCGCTAATCCTTTAATATTTTGTTTTTTAGTTTTTGTTCGTTGACAGTGAATACTAGGGTGTAGTATGCACAGCCCCCGGAATACTTAAGGGCTTTTATAAGGCGCACGGGTCCTAAGCATATGGCGGGCATATATTGTATACATTTTTATGTTCAAATAAATCCCATTCAAATTGAAATTGTAGTCTAGATTCTAATTAAATTCCCGGTGTCATCTATGTCGTTTTTTATACTTTTTATTTATAATAGTTTATTTCTAACTGTACTCAACCTTGGCACTTTGGTTGTATACGTAATTCTGGCCCGGGTTTTTCTCCGGTTTTCCTCCGGGTAGTGGCGGATTTTCCGTCGGTGGAATGACATTAAATACTTTTTTTATTATTTATCTCGAATTTTGTCTGCACATTACATCTACGATTCATTTTGGAAGAAGAAATTAATAGTACAGCACGTATTTTATTAATTTTTTTAAAATAAATCATTAATCCGCCACTGCCCTTGGGCCCTTGACCGGAAATAATGAAATGGTCCCTTGTTTGTATCCGGAGAGTAACTTAGTTTTATTCCCTTATTTATCATACACATATTGCAACTGCTTCTTGACAATTAAGTTTATTTATTTATATGAGATTCCCGTGTTACTTCAGAATTTTGTCCAAATACCATCTGCAGTCTTCGACGATTGGGAAATGCCGGGCGATGTCCACGAGATGTGAAAATATTGTTAGGGATTTGTGTCAATTTTACGCGCATTGATTGCGGAAGGAGGAAGATTGTTTCACGTCCTAAGAAGCCAAGAACTCACTTCCGTTCTGATAAAGAATTTGGCTACATCGTTAGGTGTTGTACATCAGTCAAAAACAACAGTTTGACACAATAATTTTAGTAATGTATTGGAATATTTGTATATTCCTGAAAAACCATATTATTCTCAAATAATTTTTTTATTTTTGGGAATGGAAGTTTGAGTCAGAGGAGGACAATGTACCACATATTTCAATGCAATCAAAACATACAGAAAGTGATTAACCCTACACAGATAACGTTGTTCAAAACGTTACAAAAGCAAACCCTTCTTGTTGAGGTAAGTTTTCAAAAGTGGAAAATTTGCTAAATTTTAGAGAAACACCAAAACAGTAGAAAAGACAATCTGAATTTTTTATTTTTTTGGAAATATAACGCTTATGAATTTTATCTACGTGGGGCATGTTGGATGTATGTGGGCAAATTAGCTGGCATTACAAACAATTAGACACACGTGGAGGTTTTAGTAGCAGTAGTTAGCAATAGTTATTATATTAAGAGATGTAGAAGGTGAATAGAAGTAGGAGAATTCGCTTAGTGATTCTCAAAGAGATATTAAGAGAGATATTGAAGAGAAAACAAATATGTTGATTCTGAAACATCCGAGAATAGAACACGGATTGACTCAGTGGTTAGAATCATGCTAAACCTATTCTATCAAAAAGGGAAAAACTTTTCTTGATACAAATATGACGAGACATGTGTAAATTCCATTTCATATTACATGATTGACGCGTATGATATGCGTCGCGCTTTCCTCACTACATAAATTAATGTTTCTAGAAAATCGATTCCGAAGTAGAATCTCCCCTCAACCTTCACAGAGGTTCGAGCACCTATCATCATTAAGAAACCACGTTTGCCTACGAATCCCGGTTGAAACAAGAATAAAATATACATATGGTCACTATACCACTGCTATCTTTTAAAAGTTGGTCCCGTCGCGATAAACTTTTTTGTTTTTTATTCTTATTGTTTAAAAAACTATGAAAAATAACGAAGAAACAGCTATTCAATTTTTCATAGAAAAGTACATTTTTTTTCCTCTTGTATTAGTATTTAGTTATGCATGGATAGAATATTAATTATTATTAAATTAAAAAATTTTATCACACAGTAATAAGTTCTTAAATCTGAAATAGTTGCAACTGCCTAATTCATATAGCATCGATAGGATTCACGGAAAACCAATGGTCAGGTCACGAAGACTGCACAAGGAAAATGTGCTTACAAGAGACAATGTATACGAAAGACATTTACAAACGTATTTAAATAAGATAAGAGTCTATAAAATTATTACAATATTAGTATTTACAAATAGAGTCTATAAGAAAAAGTATGAACAAAAAAATCTTTCTTCACTCGTTTGTAGAAAAAAGTTTCGTAACCTGTAACATAGAAAGCAAAACAGCCGGCAGTATCCCGTTGCATTTCCAAATCACTATAATACCCTTCATTTCTTTCTTCCCTTTTTCCCTTACGTAGCTTAGAAACCTCCCCAAGGATTTCATTACATACATTCTGTTGTCACGCATTATCAAATTGCCAAATTAATGTTTCTGTTTTCGTTCATATTTTCGATATTTTTCTGTTAGTACAATGTAACAGGATGTGAATCCAATCTTCTTTTAGCTCAACACTTATTTGACAAATCGAATCTATATTATTTTTTAATTTTCGTAATTTGTATCCCCTAGTCAAAACCACCCATAACCTGATCACGTCCTCTATTTCAGTCAGTTTATGTACGGTTTGTTTCCCCAGTGACGTGCTACAACTGTTGAACTATGAGTGACCTTTTTTCTAACTTGCTCATTTCTATTCCTAGTGTCTACGCTTCATATAATTTATTTTGAATTACCCTGCTATCACTACTATCAGGGGTGGCTTGTAATAGGTATTCCAACCCTTAATAACACAATATTTCCCTAATTTGACTATTCTATTTACCTTTTCCCTTATTAAGAAACGATACCCTAACAATAGCATTTTTTGTTCCCGCCCTAATCCACAACCACAGTTTTATCGTTTTGAATTTCAGTGCAAGTTCAACCGGCACCTATAGCTAAATTCCCAGAGAATACCACTGTTACCAGTGCCTTTCGCCAGAAAATTATATTTTTGAGATACATATTTTGAAGAGAATGAAACATTGTATTTTCTCTTGTCCACCATACTTCTGTACCGGTCCCGTCTATTCCGGGTACAAAGATTAAATTGAACATTCTACTTGCAAGATTTGGCGCTATTTCCTGTACCGTTGCTTTACTTCGCATGATTCTACTTAATATGTTCAACACTTTGCGTTTTGGTTTTTTTGTATGTTTTGTTCCACGATATATTCATTCTTATAGTTGTACAAAAGTGCGCGTATTCTTCACATATTTCAGTCAAAGGGAGCAGGAGGGGTATAATGTTTGACGTAGAAGGTTCGACGTCATTTACTGCTTGGTCGATGTCTGCTGTAGATGTAAGTGTTCAAAAGTGGAAAGTTTGCTAAATTTTAGAGAAACACGAAAACAATACAAAAGCCAATGTGTATTTTTACTTTTTTGAATTATAACGCTTATGAATTTTATCTACATGGGGCATGTAGGATGTAGGTGGGCAAATTAGATGGAATTACCAACAATTTGACACATGTGGAGGTTTTAGTAGCAGTAGTTAGCAATAGTTATTATATTAAGAATAGTAGAAGGTGGATAGAAGTAGGAGAATTCGCTTAGTGATTGTGAAACAGATATTAATAGAGATATTGAAGAGAAAACAAATATATTGATTCTGAAACATCCGAGAATTGAAAACGGATTCGCTCAGTGGTTAGAATCATGCTAAACCTATTCTATCGAAAAGGGATAAACTTTTCTTGATACAAATACGACAAGTCATGTGTAATTCCATTTTATATTACGTAGCGCTTTCCTCACTACATAAATTAATGTTTCCAGAAAATCGATTCCGAAGTAGAATCTCCCCTCAACCTTCACAGAGGTTCGAGCACATATTATAAAGAAGCACCACGTTTGCCTACGAATCCCGGTTAAAACACGAATAAAATATACATATGTTCACTAAACCACAGCTATTTTTTAAGTTGGTCCCGTCGCGATGTATTTTTTTGTTTTTTATTCTTATTGTTTAAAAAAACTATGAAAAATAACGAAGAAACGTCTATTCAATTAGTATTTATTAGTTAACAATACAGTAAATAATTATTCAGGAACTCACATGATTTGTTTAAAGTGCATAAGACCAGAAACAAATTTGTCGGCTGACTGTAACCGATTCGCGATTTATGCAACTTGCTTAACTAAACGTTCAATAGCTTTAAATAATGTCCATAGATGAAAGTAACGTAAAACTACTTCAGGAAAGTTGCTATATATCAAAATATCCTCCAAAAACTTTCATGGTTTAAAATTGATTTTTTTAAGAGGTCTCTTGCAATGTATTACTACATCCACTCTAATAGCATATATTTCCTTTAAATGACCAATGAAGTATGTTACTCACGTTTAAATCACTATACTCGTTACTACCGATATTATCTAGAGAATTAGTTGAAGTTACGCGAATATTGTATTTAGCATCCCCTCTTCTCCTGTCACTATACGAATCAGATATCATTACGTAGATCATATTTGGTTAAGGAATGCCGTCGTTTTAACGGTGATCGAATATTTTAATAATGTAGTGTAAAAGACAACTCGCATCCTATTTAAATTAATAATAAACTTTAATGAGAAATGAGCAGTTACAGACTGCGTATGAACGCGGGAATGAGAATTGACTAATTTTGTTCCCCCGAAGTCACCAAAGAACTTTCCTATCAATTCCGATCAAGTTTCTCAAGAGAAGCGGCGGATAAAATATTTATAAAAGAAGATATTTAACAAATACATACTAGTATCAACATAATAACAACATTACTGATATTGCCGTCTGTGTATAAATACGCGTGTGTCTGAATGAAAAGGAAAGAAATACATAATCTATTGTTGGATTCTTTTTTTATAGACCTCTCAGTCTGAACTGCTGTACAGAGAATAAATATATATAGGAAACATTATTAACACCTATAAATTTATCAAGTCCGTCTGCATATACTCATACATCTGCGATATCTTTACAGGGTTCATACTACAAATTTTCATCTTATGGTCGCATTCCATTTGCTTTGACAGTTGGCAAATACAAAGAAAAATCAATTCTCCTGTATTTTGTAAGTTGACTCTGTACGAATTCCCCACTTCAGAANTTTTGTAAGTTGACGCTGTACGAATTCCCCACTTCAGAATAGTGTACCATGGAAATGGAACATATCTTTGCTTCACTATTTGGGCCACTGATAGATGAATGAAACTATAATAATTTTAAAAAAATTAAAAAACAACTACCAATATATCAACAAAGAGCATTTTTGTATTTATGCACAATGAAAATAGTACCTGTTCACCATAAAATTCTCGGAATAATTACACGATCTATCATTTTGAATTTTGCAAACGTTTACTCCCATTTACGTTACGGCATTGCTTTCAGAGGTAATTCCGGTCAGAGTATTTATACTTTCAGAATTCAGTAGAGGATAGTTGTGGACCGTGCGTCAGCCAACGGACACCCTTCGTCCTTCGTATATCGCTTCTCTGGAAGCATTTACGACCTTGCGAGCGGCTGTGAGATGAGAGATTGTTTTGTTCATCGGCTTATTTTGGTCCAGTTGAATTTCCTCTGATATTCTCTTGTAGAGTGACTAAACATGTTTCCTGATATAATAATTTCGTAGCTTTTATTGACCGTAAATGTTATTGAATGTTACTTAGCAACTTCATAATGTACATTACTGTGTGCAAAATATTTTGCTTTATGCCTTTCTTAATTACATTCGCCATGTTGTCATTCTGAAATGGTGACCATTCTAATGTCTAGTAATTATTGATATGGCGCACTGTTTAATTTATGGAGAACAGCCCTCGTGACTATCATTTTTAAGTGGTAGAAACATATGGAAGCAAAATATCTTTATTATAATTTTGGAATTTGAAGAACATTATTCGAATGAGATAATATTATTTTATTTGATCCTGTTGAATGAAATCGCCATTACTTTATTTCATCATTTTTAGTAGTATATGACAATTTTGTGTACGTTGATATTTACACGTGTGAATTTTCGTAGTTCTAATTGGTATGAAGTAATTAGTCGAAATTTAACATTTCTGGAGATTTTTCTAAAGATATTATTATGAAGAGTCTAAGTGTTCTCACGTAACTTCCACAATTACTTAATATCATAAATCTGATTTGCTGAGTATGTTGATATCTCAAGTTATTTTTGTAGTTTACATTTGTTTGTTAATTGAGTGACCGGTAGAAAATACTTTGATGGAATGGTATCAATTTTGGAGTGATAGGATGTCGGTGGAATACTGCTTGAAATTTAGTCTTAATTAGTTTTTCTATTTAAAAAATTCACCATTGTTGATTGGAGTGCTTATCGTAAAAAATGATTTTAATTTGAACACACGACAATGAATGTGAAAATTTATAGTTCATATTCAATCACACATGCGATCCGGATCTTGTTTTTCTTTACTTTCTTCCTAATTAGTCTATGGTGCCGCCATAGCTTGGACTTTGTTCCTTGCACCACCTTATATTTATGTGCAAAGAAAATACAAAGATGTGTGCCACCTTAGGACTCTTGCTCATGGCTCCAACTAATTACTGAAAATTCTCTTTTCGCCTAAACTTGAAAATAAATATAATGCAGAGCAGTATAGTGATGTTGAGCTGTACTCGTACTTATTACATAATCCAAAATTTTAGTAATTCACTTTATATGGGTAATCCATTTCACATGCTTTGGAAACTTGCTTGTTACCGGTAATGATTTTGTATTGTTGTGTTTGCAAGTCCAAGAATGAGTAGTATGGGTTACAGTTCATGATGTAGATAGTTAATTAAACCATCTTCCAATGTTCTATAAATAATTAGGAAGAGGAAAACAAATCGTGGAAGACTCCCACATTTTGCTGTACATTTGCTTCATACTTAAGTCAATCTCTAATATTGGGATACGTTATAGAATGCACTCAGTTGCCATTTTGTTACTGGCAATAGTATGAGAAGCAAGTCTGTTGTTTGTATTCTCGTTCGTACGCTTTGTCTAATCCCTGCTCTTGTTAGTTCGCAATGACTGATGTGCTCTTTAAAGCTGTTTGTCAAAATTCTCAAACTGAATTAATAATTTAGGAATTTTTTTTATTACTTTAGTAAATCACAGCAGCTCGTGTTTCAAAAAGCTTCGATTTTAGTGAAATTTTTTAGAATAGTTGTGGGATGCACAAAACATGTGCAAGAGCAATAGGATACATAGCACTGCATATTATCACTTAATGATCTCTCAATGAGATCTGTTTTTTAGAATCTGCTCACACCAAAAGCCAAAATGCTTTTATACCCAATTAAGTCCATCATTTAGAAGATGCCTTTTATTGATGAAAGTTGTTTTATAAGTGTATGGGGAATGTGTGTAGCCGTACATCTTAAACCACTTTTCTGGTACTGTAAAATATACTTGAATGAAATTTAAAACTGCAATCATTGTACATCATCGTCAATCGATGTATTGAATGTAGTGCCTTCTCACTTTGTTCCTAGAACAATATTTTGATTTGAAAAAAAATACTTTTGATCAAGATAATTCGAGCTGAAAATATGATCGATCTCCAGAGTGGGCGTTCTAATTTTCATCAACAGCTCGTTATTGAGACCACAAACATAACTAATTATTACCAATTGAATATCGCTAAATGGTAAATGAACTCTGAGGAGATATTAGTGCATATAAAATGCTCAAGTTCCCTTTTCAATAAATACTTCCCAACCTATAGACCCCCTATTCTTTTTGACCGAATCCTGTTGGAATGAGGCGTCATTGGAGACAGTTGTAAGATCGCTATTAGTTGTATCCTCTTGCATCGCGAAAAGAGAAGAGCCCCGGGAATCAGTATATTCATTTGATTGTGTTTTTGAGATAAGATATAGTTGCCCTCGTATTTTGTTGTGTTGTCAGACAAGATCGGACCTAGCAAATCCATATCCCAATCGAAAAATATATATACCTATGTACCCAAAAAAATTTCAAAACAATTTTTTGAAAATGTTTTGGAAAACGTTTGTTTTCAATCGAAAAATATATACACTTAAGTTTCAAAAATGTTTCAAAATTTTTCGAAAAAATTTTGAAAATTTTATTATGGTCCCAATTTAAAAATATATTGAGACGTACGACTTTAATTAATGATAATTGTTATAAACAATTTTATTAATCATATTAATAAAAATACACGATTCAAGTCCCTTGTTCGGGCTGTAATTGCGACGTACTTCTTTAATTAAAGAATCTCAAATAAATTTTAAAAAATGAACAATTAATTGGTTGAATAATTAATTTTTGAACTAAATTGTCGTAATGACCTAAAGGGTAGGGGCCTGAATCCTTATTCCTATGGGAACTCCGTGCAATAAAAATACAACAATCTGGTATTCAAATGATATCAACTACATTTATTAAATTATTAAAAAAATACTTGTTAGATTCACATACACAATTATTAACTGATCACTGATGAATAATACATAAGGCTTTTGAGGGAACTACACATATCGCCTACAGCGCTACGGATCTCTTACTCCGTCGTGGATTGGTACTCACCAAACTTCAGCGTGCGTGGAAGGTCATTGCCCTTACAACACTTCAATACTTTTACTACACTTAAGCACATGGCCTGACTACACTATTCACAATTTAAATGGCCTTAGCAACACATTACATTCCTCTACACTTTTTCAAGATAGTCTCCTTGGAGATGATCGAGTAGTTTCAGTGATTCATTGGGAGGATGTTGAAAACTCTGCTTCGACTCCCGCTCTGCAAAATGCTCGACCTCCTTGCGCTGACGTCTCATTTCTCTGCGATCGCGAACTGTTCCAGTGTCGTTCTTTTATCCACTACTCACACTGACTTTATCTTTATGAGGCGCATTGAAGTGCGAGTCGCAGTAATTATTAAATGGCATCTTGAACATGAAAAATATTGTATTTAAATTACCCTTTCTATATATTTCAGATTAGAACCAGCCATATA
The DNA here is from genome assembly GCA_002313205.1 of Laupala kohalensis. Lineage (NCBI taxonomy): Eukaryota > Metazoa > Arthropoda > Insecta > Orthoptera > Trigonidiidae > Laupala > Laupala kohalensis. The sequence goes on from NNCF01127974.1 coordinate 101,213, forward strand.
TTCGACAGATTTTTCGTAAATATAATAAACTTCTTAATAATTCCCTCCCCAAACAATAGAGATAATGGTTAAAAAACAATATAATAAATAGTTAAATATAAATTGCTCAATATTAAGTTTCCAAGATTAGTATTAAGAAACAAAATTTCAGAAAATGTGAGACGTGTTTTTGGCCCATTAATAAAACTCACATTTTTTTAAATAAAAAGAATAGTAATGCGAAATTAATATTTGTTTAAAGGCATCATAATCAATGTAGAAATCGAGAAACGAGATACAAAATATGATGCAGAGGCCGAAAGAAAATAAAAAATTTTAAACAGCAAATGCTGCGTGCCTTTCCTTAATGCAATTAATACTTTGTGTGTCAGGAATCAATTNAACAATTAATACTTCGCGTTTCAGGAATCAATTTTCATCTACAGTTGGATTACTATTTCCGTTGTACCGAAGCCTCATCGCAAAGGGATACCTGTTCTCGTCACCGGAGAACCGAAAATTCACAATCAAAAGGATATATTCTAATATTCACTCTACGGGAGGTCTTCACCGAAAATAAAGAAAAGCATTACTTTTATAAAATGTTTATCTATCTTCTTTCTGTTAGTGCTAAAGGAATGTGTGTTGCTGTTTGGCCATACAAAACTACAATAGAAACGTCTGCCATCTGTTGTCTTTTTAAAGCGTTCATAGAAACATCGGGAACGGACGCCATTATTTTTCTCAACTTAAGAAAACAAGAAATTATTCCTTAAAAAAATGGTAAATCGATAAATAATCCAAATGCTAGACTTCGATGATTTAAAATCGTTCGTGAAAATAAATTATGAAAAACGAAACAACATTAAACCCCCTGTTGTGAAATATAAAGACGTTATTCCTCCAAATTACTGGTTGTTAGCAGAGACTGCAAATAAACAAGGAGTAATTCCTTACGTCGGTCCTGATATGAAATTGTACGAAATTTGCAAAGAGAAAGATATTATTCCATCAATAACCGAGAAGATATCTTACAAAAATTCAAAACCTCTCACGCATTTTTTTTTCAACGGTCCAATTTTCAGGTATAGGTTACAGTTGTTTAACACAATTTATCGCGTGTTATTACGAATCAAATCTTTTGCTTATCGTACGACGTGCTCCAAAAGTATCATTCCCCACATTACTTATGTTGCCTTTTCAAAGTAAAGTGTGGTTGTCACTGGGGGTCACAACGATTATTCTAGGAATTGTGTGGGTGATCATTTGTGCGTGTACCAGAAAGCGAGTGTCAGTATTCGATGTTTATGCGATGATCATCACAGGAAGCTTAGCAGGTTCCACGCCACACATGTCTCAGCGCATCTTTCTATCAAGCGCACTTCTTCTGTCAATAATCGTGTGTAATGATTACTCCGGTCTTTTGTTGGGTTATCTCACTGTTCCCAAGTATCTTTCTAATATTGACCGGTTAATGAAGCGCTGAATTCGTTAAAAGTGCTTTACGTTCTTAAGCAAATGAAATATCATTCGATTCTCGACTACTATATCACAGTGGAAAAGAAACACTTACAAATTATTTATACTGATTCACTCCAAGTTAGTATAAAGTTCTTTGAGGAAATTTGTGCCAAGAATGAATACGGAATATTGTATCCGCAGATATATTACGAATATATTAAAAAGCATTTCGTTAGTAAAAAATGCGTTGCGTCTCTTCATGAGACGAAAGAGATTGTTCTTAGATCATGTGACCAGCTTTATTCTCTAAAAAATCACATTTTTAATGAATCTCTAAACAGAGCCGCTTATCAGGTATTCAAAGGTGTTTATATGAGTATTGGTTACGCAATTCAATTCAATTATTTGGTGGATATCTTGAGAATAAAAATGACTTAATTGTACTATCTCTTTGCGAGTTCTGTGGTCATTTTATTCTTCTGGGCGGTCGGTTATTTCTTTCTTTCTTGACATTTGTGTGCGAGTTCGTTTATTACTTTCTTGCTTTGTATCGCTCTCGTTGAGATAGAGGTGAGTTGATGTCGAAGCTTTGCCTTGATGTAGGTATTTTTGTATTGTTCCAGTGTTTAGTGAGACGGTTCAAGTTTGAATAATATTTCCTTGACAAATCTATTTGTGTTATTTTTCCTTCAATAAATCTTCCCGTGTGTAAAAATTAATTGTTAAAATAAAATAATTTATAACGTGTCTAAAGCACATGTTGATTATTAATCTTGATATTGTGTTTATTTTGTTTCTCTAAATATTTTTACTTGTGATCGGTTTCCATCCACAAGATTCTTTACCAAAAAAGAAGTTTATTACAAGATCTGTGCCAACTCCTCTTCGATGCCGAATACTGGAAGAGAGATACGTGCAATGTACTAGTTCAGTGAATGGTAATAATGTGTTCACGAATTTGTCGCTAGGATTTATTCTTCCTATAAATTTGTATGGGAAACATTTGCAGTTATGTGGGAAGAGTTTTCTTTACGAAAGCACACAATTGAAGTTGTGTTGATTTATGTGTGAAATGTATCATGGTCGTTATATTGTAACAAAAATTCCTGACGACGTTTTAATTTGATCCGTAACATACAATTGATATTTTGAACACTCTGGGTAATGGATTTTTCGACGGTGTTTTTTAAGAAATACATTTGGTTTCTTCTCTACGAAAGTCTGTGTGGCCAAACAGATTTTCTGTTTGTTATCTGGTATTGTTATAGCACTAAATGTTCTTTGCGGAATTTTTTTCTGAAATATTAACGTGCAAATGAATTCTAGTATTTTGTACTATCTATTTACTATTAATTATCAGAAACTAATATTCTTTACCATCATTTATGACTGTTCACAAATAACACACAGAAAAAATAGCTTGAAGATTCAGCTCTGGACACCGCTTCTGCCTCGTGGATTCTGAAGCAATGGTTTTTACAAGAATGAGTGGAAGAAGATCACTCCAAAAAAGCACATACACCTATTGTTGAAAAAAGAGAATTAATATCATTGGCGCTTATAAAAAGCAGGCTTTCATTGTCGAGAAGAATTACATGGCCTAGCCAATAATGTTTTCAAGTAACAAATACTTCACAGTATAATGAATGCGAATGAAAAAATAGATGGTTCAATATGAAATTATGAGCATAAAACAATGATATATGATACAATACGTATTTCTTCCTAAAAGGTCGGCTTCTCATACGACAGCAGACTTAAAACATACAATATAAAATCAGACAACGGAATTGTTTCGAGACTTAACACAGCAGCCATAATAAAAAAAACATTTGAAGTCGGAATTCTTTGCAGGACGAGCGACCGCCTCGCGCCCAAACGTAGGATTGCAGTGCTACTGCCTTGAACGCAATTCTCCACAGTATGCTTAACTCGTTTTGTATCCCTTCGGGAATATTTCCTAAATGAAAATTCATATTCGTATTATATTTGACTATGTTTGTAGTCTCTAATTTATTTGTTCCCCACAAAAGAACGACTGACATCATTTCTAGTAGCTTCAACAATTTGTTTTTGACTCCTTCGGGTACACCTATTAATTTAAAATAATCCAAAAACTTCTTTTTTCCTCCTTTGCACTCGGGCCACGACCATGGCTCCTGCTTCGCTTCCTTCCTTCTGTTTAAATATCTCGTAATTTACTAACTGTTGCTTCTTCACTCTTTCTACTTGCCCCGACGCATTAACCCATACGCCTGGTATTATGTTTGAGTGATCCACGATACATAACATTGCTAATATTTTCGACACTTCTCCCCCTTCTACTAAAACGCCCACCTCTTTAGCTTAACTAATATCCATAAAAAATACTTTTAGCGAATTTTCGTCCAACATTAGTCCTTCCAGCGCTCGAACTAACTTAACTTTGCTCGATGTTACGTGATTTTTTACTCACATCATTTCTAAGTTTTTACTGCAAATACTTGTATTTTTTCCTGATAATTGATTCTAATTCGCCCGTTTGGCCTTGATTCGTTACACACTAGTCGCCCGAGAGTTCAGGGTCATTTACACCATGGGATCTCACCCGATCCTCACAAAAATAAAAGCACACAACCTATTTCCTGGACTAAACAGCTTGCCTCGGGCGTTTTGAAGCATCCTCCTTTTTCACACTTATTACGTACGTACTTCTCCCTTATAGGAAAAAAATGTTACGTCGCAGCCTAATATAAAAATCAGCCTCTTTATATAATGCCAAACTATAATAATTCGATCATCTTATCTATTAAAAGGGCTCAAGATTTTCATACACGTTACGAAATGCCAGGTCTTCGCCACCAGTTATTAAAGTGGAATATTTTTTTATTATTTTCTGAATACTTTAAGCCATTTTATAAATAGGCCGACTCTCGCCCACCTGATAATCGAATAGAGAATTTTCGTCAAGAGTCTCAGTAAGATTTATTACATTTACTGGGACATTTTTATAGCAGTATGTCTTAAGGGGATATGTAGCGATAGACGGTTGGAGATGGGTGGTAGGCTATTGTTAGGAGGGTCGGTTATCTGTGTTAATCTACAACTTGACCCACGTGGAGGGGTTAGTCTAGGAGTCGTTAGTGATAGTTATTGATACTAGGAGAAGTAGGAATTATTAGAATAAATAATCCACTCCTGGTCGGCCGGCTCATTATATTGAGACTGCTTTTACTAACGGGTGTATGCATACGTACAGAGCGAAGCTGAATTCAAAAACACACTTCGAGGTTTGGTACAGGATACTGTAACCATCATTTGCTGTAGAAGAATGTTTGGGCGCAAGTGAAGCGGTGAGGCGCAAATATTAGAAATAGGAGAAGAAAGTAAAGACAAAGTGATTATTGAGAGCATCGTTGACAAGAATAATGTTTACAATAACTGTTCAAAATTGCGTCAACCAAGAGTGATACAAGTTTGAAAGCGGCGGTGGAGCGATCAGTGAAAACATTCTAAGATGTCAGGTATTTCAAGTAAACGTGCTGCAGCTACAGGGTTTCGAGCTACGAGATCCTCATCTGAATCAAGTGGAGTCGCATAAACAAGACACTTCAGATGATCCCAAAAAAGATCGTTTGCGCATTAAAGCATTTAATGTCATGTGCCTACATTTCAAGTTTATACCATGAATTTGAGATCATTCTCCTTTTATTACACATGTACACGAACTAGTATTTTATATTATTAACGACTCTTATATTATGTGCTTTCTTCTAACACGAATACAAGAAACATTACTGATCCTTGCAACCACACAGCAATATCACACTGCTTAGATAAGAGACACACAATGGAATCAAAACGGCGTATTTAAAACATTTAGAAAATAAATTCTACATAAAAGGTAGTCAGAACAATAATTGCAAATAATATTATGTTAGATTTTCAAAAAGTTCTGAAATAGACGGTATCGCGGTCCTTCCGTTGTGGTTCGTTATTGATTGGCTGAGCCGAATCGCTAGGGTTTGGACGCGACGTGAAGGAGGAAATTATAAGACAGGTCATACAAAGGAGTGATAAGGTTCAGTGATTCTGTGAATTTGATTGAGACATTTCATTATACTTACTACGTGTTTAGGTTGCGCGAGGGGGCAGCCTGAGAGGAACAGGTGGAAGACATGACGTAATCTGACTAGGAGTACGATGAGTGCGGAACGGACGCTGGTCCACACAGCTTCCGGCTTCTGGACGGACGTTGGACAGAGGGGTAGCACACTGGGGTGTCTCTCCAGGGCAACTCCCACACAGAAATTCTGCCCGTCTGCTCTCGGATGATCAGATGACAGAAGGAGTTTGTTGTGGTTTCACACAGAGGCAACTTCTATTCTGTTACAGATTCCTTGTGCTCCGGATCAAATCCGCCCCTCGATTATATACGGTTTTACTCCTTACGTCATTACCCACTAACCTACTTCCTCT
>NNCF01127974.1:107552-144597 GCA_002313205.1 Laupala kohalensis
CACATTCCCACCAAAAAGACACAAATGGAAATCACTGGCTTTAACCTTGACTTTTACTAATTAGCAATATTATCTGCTTTTATCATCACAAAAATCATTCATTGTTTTTAACTCCCAGCTAATCTAAGCCACAATTACACATACTTTTCTTATAAACAAAGCAAAACACTGATTTTAATTCTAGTTCTCTCATATACAGTTTAATTGAGTTTCTTCGTACTAGCTGTAATTCACTGAATTTACATGGCATCTTTCACGAGCGACAAAGTTCATTCATGACACAAATACAGTTCAAAGTTCTTGCTCTCTAGGTAAATAATGCCCAGTACTTAATAATGCGCCAGCGCAGTGCGAGGTTGGCTTAAACATTCACCACCCATCGCCCCATACCTCACTAGATGACAGACGACTACAGGTCGTAACGTAGCGCCCTCTCAGAAGTCAGCACGGCTCCAATTCTCAGGCACCTGCGGACGGCGTCGAGCGACAACCCCAAAGGTCGCCTTCCTCGTCTTTTGTGTGATCGGCTCCCCCGAACACAGCGTCAGTATCTGCACGGCCCGTTCGACTAACCACTCGAAATATTTTATGTGGTATTTTCTTTTCAATGTCAACTATTAAGTCTCGCACACAAAATGACAAAAATATTGATGCTCGATCAGATCAAATCACTCAAGAATTCGAGGCGTTAGAAAAAAAAACTCTGAGCAGTAATGAAAAATAAATCTGTATGAGCTACGAAAATGAGCTCCGAAGAATGAATCTGTATGAGCGAGATACGAAAATGCGTCTGTCTGAGCTACGAAAATGAGCTCCGAAGAATGAATCTGTATGAGCGCGAATCTGTATCAATGAGAACGAAATTTTCTACGTCTCTGTTAAATACGCTTCATCCCTTCTTTTCTCCCAAAATTTCCAAAATTTTGAATGTCACGTGTGTCCAAATCTCCCAATCCAAAATCATTTCCCCTTCCTACGCCTGGGTTCTCATTGGGCCCTTTAAAGGACCTTCTAGAACCTTCTAGAACATTCTGACAAAAAAACGTTTAAATCTCCAACGAATTTGCAAACAAGTTGAAGCTTGTGTTCGCCACATGTTGTTCCTATGGATGGGCTGACCTCCTCCCACGCTTCGATTTCTAAAGAGCCGTAAATCGTAACTGATGGCAAAGAAACTACCGCCGACGACCGCACCCATGGTTGTTGTTCCCAACCGTCCTCCGTTCAAATTTTTCAACTCCTCGACTAACAAAATTCCGCAAAAGAATGATTAAATTGGTTAATTATTCAAATCTCACAATATATATATATANAACCTACTTCCTCTGGCCAGGCGACGTCATTCTTGCAGTTTGGAGGTGTCTTCACGAAAAAAGAATTTCCACGTATAGGGAGATGTACTAAGTAGTCTAGCATCAAATAAAAACCATCATTGAACTCTCAAGTATTTATTTGGTATGCATAAATTACATGATAAAGCTGAAAATATATATATAATAAGATATCTAAAAAAGGTATTATTGTAATTTTAACTTTAGGGTCGAGTCAGTGTGTAAACCTCACTATTTAATATCACTTGTTTGGCATTTATCCGTTTTATAAAAATGGTCTTAAGTGAAGGAAAAGTTTCGTAATTTTTTATGATCAGTTTAATTTTTTTCTATTAAATAATGTATCTCTTAGATCGAATTAACTTGGATACTTTTCGTGTTGAGACGCGTTCATTCTAAACTAATTGTCCATTTACTGCTGTGAGGAAATATGCGCACAGGTAAAAATGGTGAACAGGTACTATTTGCATTGAAAATAAATACAAAAAAGGTATATGTTGATATACTAGTAATTGTTTTTATAATTTTTATTGAATTATCCTAGTTTCATTCGGCTAACAATTGCCGGAATCGTGCAGCAAAGATATGTATATTTCCTTGGTATACTATCCCGCAGTGGGGAATTCGTACGGAGCAATGACGTATTTATCCGGTGTTAGTTGATAATCTTCAGAACAATAAAATCTTAACTCCGTAAGTTTCGTCTGAAAATTCATTGTCCACACCATGGATATGCCACCACACAGTTTTCCCATGTATTATTTTTCAAATTTTTTTGCCACTTAATCAGTCACTGAAAGAAGAGATCTTTTGATATTTTCTGAGTCAACTCAGAAAATACAGGAGAATTGACTTTGCTTTGTATTTGCCAACAATCAGAAAAAATGGAATGTGACAAAGTGATAAAACTGTTTGGTATGAACCATGTAAAGATTTCGCAGAATTATGAGTATATGAAAACGAACGTGATAAATTAAAAGGTATTAATAATTTTTCCTATGATTATTTATTTCCTCTACAACAGTTCAAAATGAGGGGTCTTTAATAAGAAAATTCGAGAGTATGTTATGAATTTCTTTATTTTCCATTCGGATATACGCGGATTTATACACAGACGGCAATGTCATAAATATTATTATAATTTTCTAATTTCTACTGCATCGCAATCTGTAACTGCTCATTTGTCATTGAAGTTTAATATTTATTTAAGTACTAGAATTCGAGTTGTAATTTACAATATATATACTTTTTTATTTTGAATTCCTTCCTAAATCTTCCGTCTCCCATAATATATTCATGTAAACCTACTTCATGTATATAGCAAATATTTCTACCTACTGAGCAGCATACCTCCTGGAGGTCTCGCATTATATATTAACATTAGGGGCATACAAATCTTAAATCCGGCCCTTATTAACACCCTTGATAATGTTATGTTTTCACTCTCCTTATACCTCAGAATATGACTTAAATTTTCTTAATTTTGCGCTGATACATTTTATGTTGTAGTATCATCCCCATTTTAGCGCTGATGGAGCAAAGATCTCGAATGCTTCTGTACGTACACCATGCTAATTAGGAATATTTGTGTGTACATCTTTTAAGGACCTTTTCTGTAGAATTTATCGAAAACGGAGGTTACAGTAAAACACGGGTTTATTCTGCATGGGCAGCCACCATAACAGATCGATAATTTTAAAAACAAAGTAAATACCGCAATTGTGATGTAGTTTATATTCTGGGGGTGGTAGNGGGGCAGCCACCATAACAGATCGATAATTTTAAAAACAAAGTAAATACCGCAATTGTGATGTAGTTTATATTCTGGGGGTGGTAGTTTTTGATTTTATACCAGAAATTTGTTATTAAACGTCAGTTTGTAAAGCAATATCTGTTTACCATGTAATTTAATTTTTTTGCTTGAAACCATACAACGTATGTTATAACCGGAGCAACACGTGGAAATATAAAAACCTTAATTTGTTATTGTCGTAATCTCACTAATCCATGACAGGTGTATCACTGTTTTTATCTGACAGAATTTCAAGTAGCAATACCTGCTGGGCAATTGAGTAACACACTATTTAGGCGGCGCCAGCAACTAATTGGCGGAAGAGCTCGTGGTGGCTTCAAATGTAATCAAATTTAATTTTCCGAGCGGTAGCTTAATATCTAATTAAGAAGGAGATCCAAAGCAAGAGGTACTGATAATGCCTCTTTTCCTGAGGCCATGCGTTGGCACCTGATTAAACATCCAGTTAGCAAGTTAAAAACGTTTGCGTCAGCGAAAAACTGCACGCAACGATCTACAACCTCCTTTGGATGTAAGCTGGATTTCGAAGTAGTCCACAAACCAGTAAAGTGCGTCTCTGGAAATCAGACATTTTTTCTCCAAATTTCGTCTTTCTCTGTTTTCGGATTTTATAACGATTTAGGAAACTGCCGTATGTCGTTCACCGCCTTTGAATGTTTGGACTTATGTTATTTTAGGATGATATTTGTGGGTTGGTTAAAGTGATTCGGCGAGTCCCACACGCAGGGACAGTCATGATGGCTCTTCTTCTTAGTACGTACCAGCATTTTCCTTAGCATTACAAAAAAATTAGAGTTTTAATAACTTCGATGTTGACGAAACGTAAAGCCCCAATTAAAATAAGAAAACTTTAAAAATTTCTCAGAAATTATGTTAATAATTTGTCCTTAAATTGTTTGTACAAAATGTGCAATAAATACTTATTATATTACAATATGTAGTGTTTTACTTAAAGGATTGGTAAACACAGAGTAAAATAATTTCTATCTTGTGCACAATCACGTGAGTACAATGGGTTATAAAAATCCTGAAAAAGATTCATTAATGTACAATTTAGGAAAACGGAAACACAAAAGATAAAATTAAAAAGAAACAAGAATGAAAACTGACACATTATACTACATTTCGCGATAGCAAAGAATCTATACTAAAATTCCTTTTGAAAATGAAATTGTATATTCGTTTTTTAATTCACGATATTTATACTAATAAATACATCGCAAATGTTTCAAAATTAAGATAAGCAATTTTTTTAAAAACAATTTTACCAAATACTGTATATTACTGTAAGGTGATATAGTTGATTTGAGCACTCGAAAGGCTGTACTAAACCTAATATTTTCAACTTTCTTATGTAAGAGGTGTGTACAAAATTTCGCAACACGTGTGTTTATTTATAGAAATGTCTATTTATTTAAATTTGCTTCACGCTATATCAAAATTTGTAAAATACACTGTCTGGGAGATATCTTATCTTTTCGGGTTAGATTTTTAGTCTTTGATGTTAAAGGTATTTTTTTTCGTGATGTTAATGTCATTTTCATGCTGATGATCAAGGATGCGCTACAGCTGCATTCAAAAAATATATGTGTAATTGAAAATATTTTACTACATTTTATTTATATCAATTCTTTCATATTTTGTGTTATATAATAACTTTAAATTGAGTTTATCGTGTTAAATGATTTACTATTTACTTTAATCGTCTAGGTTACATACTTGTGAGGGGAGGACTGAAACTTCATAATGTTATTAATCTAGATTTGTGAGACCTAGATAATTATGTACGGAGCATGATTTTCACGAATTAATGCCTGGCGTAACGTCACGAAATGAATGTTCTCTATCTTTGTAGCTCTTGTCACTAACGATAATAAGGACTGTCTGCTGCCTCTAGAACTGAATGGAATGGTAACTGACGTCTTCATATTGTGCATATTGTGCGTGTCTTTACCATTTTACACCAGTGCACGAGTTCGAATATATTCATTCAAATTATTGCTTTTGATTACCTCGTTGTTCAGCTTATGCTCTATAGCCGGCCCCAGCCGTCCTTGCGTCAAATGTATTATTTTGTAGATTGATATATTAAAAAAAAAATTTTTCTCGTGAACGAAAACCTAAAACACTTCCGCATTCCTACCTAATAGTTGTTTACTCCTAGGATAATTATAAAAAAAATTAATGTAAAAATGTCTGAGGATCTGTATGCAATTCTGTGGCTCCTTTTAATTTTGAGTTATAGCTTAAACGCTGAACTAATCTCCAACATTGGAACATTCAACAAATGCAGGTGGAATGTGGTTCTGAATTTGTTATATCGAAGCAAACGGACTACTTGTATGTCATGACAAATTATTAGCGATTATGGCACACTGGAAAGTACTGAAAAATATCACGGAAAACTTATTTATTTCTAATGGAGGAGATCCATTTTTGTAAGTCTTGTACAACCCTCAAGTTGCAAACTTTCGAGCAGCAACATCTGAGTCACTCGGCTGAGCTTTGATTCATCCGATTACTAGGTATCGTCACCATTCAAGAAAGATATGCAATTACTAATAACAAAATGCTGTTTCACACGCATTTGAGAAAAGGGAGATCTGACCAAGTGATGCTAAATAGTAAGACTACGTAAGATCAGGTTAAAAAGATATTTATGTGCAAGATCCCATTCTCTACCTATGTGAAAAAACCAAAGAAAAATGTTAGATCTATAATATTATGTATTTTTTATTATGATATTGACGTTACGTTTTGTTCACCTCCCTTTTTTCTGTTTTGTAGTAAATTTCCCTAATAGAGTTAATATGAAATAATAGAAACAAAATTTTATTTTGATATTTTAATACAAAGAACAAAGAAATAAAACTTTATAATTAGGGTCTTCAAAATGTGTGATAGATCATTTTATTGAGCAACAGATACTTGTGTTTGGTTTTATCACCGAGATTCAGAATCGGTAGTGGGTTTTGAGATGATGTCACTGCACGCAAAGCGAAACTTGGCAGCAGTCGGTGACCTTCTACAACGGCAACAGTCTAGGCTTCCTTTTGAAAGGGTTGACTTTCCTCATGATTGTCCAAAGTGCGCGCGGTAAGTAGATGCCAGAAATCGTCAAATGAGTCGGGTTTTTTTTCAGTGCGATCCTGTGCGCAATTGTCGCTAATATTTTGACATGACATACTATTAGTCCATATGTTTCACCATTTAAAAAAATCGAAATGCGCTTGCTGTAAGTTCCCTAGCAAATAAGCAGATGTCTTTTGTTGAGCAGATGTATGAATGTCTTGTTATAGTAGAAAATTAAGTGCACAAGATCGAAATATGGAATGACGAACACGTATAAATATTTTCGATGAAATTACTGACTCTCCATATAATCGATACGCTGACAGTCGATGTAATAATAACTGAGCGCGGAAAAACAAACAAGTGAGGTTTCGTTCATTTTTTAATAAAATTTTAATTGGATTCTGATAAAAATTTGTGGTTGGGTTATAGATAACAACGTAAATTAATGTTACAATCAAAACGACATGTAATATAAGTAATAGACGCCATGACAGGAGGAGGGACACATCGTTACAACCGCTGCTACTGCTCCCAACGACTTGGCTGCCTCAGTATCGAGTTACTCCGCATTTCTTTCAAATAAGACAAAATGAATATTAAAATTCTCAATACAGTAGATTAAATTAAGTGCATTAAATAATTTTATCTAGTATTGTGCGATTACCATCTTAAAATTAATGACTGAAGTGCTGTGTCGCAGTTAGGCAGTGACATATTTTCGTGAAGAAATGTAGGCATGACTTAGGGTTAGTTTACTGTTATGTATTATTGTTATGTAATATACGCTCATTAATAAAAAAATTTTCTTTACAAGTACTTTATTTGAATGCACTCCATGTGCGATTAACATTCACACATAGTTCTGTTTTGAATGTATTAATATTAAGGCAAGGCGTATTCGTTAATTAAAAACATCTTCAGCAAGAAAATACTATTTCGATTAAACCGTGATCTGAATAGACAACTATTTTTTAAAAAGCGTTTTGTTGGATAATAACTTGTCCTTTACTAAAAACATAAGTTCCAAATACTAGGTTAAATATAAATAACACTGTAATATCTTCATAGAAATAAGTTTTTGTTTAAAATACTTATTTGATGGTAATGTGTAGAGTATTTACATAATATTTTATTTTGGGTGTGATTTTTAGCGCGTCTAGACATTACATTTAAATCGCTTAGTTCTCATTTATTGTATGTCATTTTATACGATCAATTTGGGTAGAAGTAAATTTATATAAGTTCGCTTGATTTGGCGATAAGTTTAAAAAAAATACTTTACTTTGTTCACACTAATTTCCTCTCAGAGAGACTTTAAATAATATATTTACTCGAATTATATAGGTACTTTTTGAAAGGTTACCTTAACTGGAGATTAGATCAAAATTGTGTGATTATCTTTAATGTAATGGAGTCTAATGCACCAGAAGAATTGTACTTAGTGTTCAGAGGTACTATTCAATTATCTGATGGCCACTATCTACACACGTTATTGCCATGTACTCGTAAGTTGGCAAAGAGAGAAGGAGATGATTCATACCCGGTCTGTTAGCAGTAACGTCATTCACCCGTAGTCTGAGCTCAGGCCTTGAGATTTCGACGTAAGGTCTGAACCCGTTTTTATCTTTATTTTTTCAATTGAGAGTTGTGCACAAGGCAATATTGAAAATGACACAAACATTACAAATGTCACGTAAATATATTGCTCTGTACTGCCACTTACAGGTAAAGCACACTGATTTCTAGTCTGAGAACTTTGTCATAATTGTAATTCAAGTTTTTGTATTTGTTCCTTATATTTGTAATTTAAACTATTTAATTTATGTATTTAAAATTGTAGAAAAAGATTGTACAGTTTTAATATAATTATTCTTCGTATTTCTAATGTAGAGAATCTATCCAGAATATATCCTAGGATTAATTCCAAACTTCCCTCTTGAAGATCATCTCTCAAGAACATTTATTAGATTTCACCACTTAGTTTTTACGGTAATTATCTGTAAAATGAAGGATTAAGACTATCCTGAGTATGTCTTTAAAGAATATCCTCATATCTCTTTGAAATATATCCTTTGAACTTACTTAGTTTGTACGTTAAGGATTATCTCCAGATAGTCTGCAAGATGTCTGCATTTAGTAGAGGTAACTTGGTTCTTGTAATATCTTTAAAGGATAGTCTCTACCGTATCTTCTCAGGATATCCATATTTCATCCGCTGTGTATATACTGATGGCATTCATATAGTAAAGATTATTTCCAGATAGTCTGCAGTTAGTACAGCTAACTTGGTTCTTATAATATCTCTAGAGGATAGTCTCTACCGTATCTTCTGAGGATATCCATATTTCGTCCACGGTGTATATACTGTTAGCATTCATACAGTAAAGATTATTTCCAGATAGTCGGGTCCAGTTCCTCCGCAACGCGTCCTCGGGACGTACGTAAGACGTAGTCTACACTTCATTATTTGAAGATAGTCTCTTTAGGGTCTCGTAAAGATAAACTAATTTTGTCCTCCTAGGATTCCCTGTGAAAATTCGTTATTCATTCTGAAGATATACTCTCAACGTAGTAAGAACAACATTACTTGCCTGCAGTTCGATCCATTGTGGCTTAATATTGCTATTAAAGTAATGGTCGGTGGGTGGGGAAGAGCACATTTGTATTTTCCCGTCGGTGCAAACAATCAAGAACTACGCATTTATTCACAATCAGAAACCTACGACCTAATTCATTTGCATGGAAAGACCACATTTAATTTAAGTATGGTCGTTTTTCCTGCGTGGTGCTGACGCCACGTGACGATTGCAACAGGAATGAGGCTTCACATCTGCTCCCGACAGTATCGTGTTGCGCTGTTGAAATTTCTCGCCGTGCTGAGTGGCGTTTGTCCTTGACAGAAGTTCAAAGTGTGGCAGTTTTGAGTATTGTTGCATTTGACGAACGTACGAAATAACTAGCTGGGCCGCATGAGTGCAATTGAGTCCAAATGAGAGCGAGAGTCTCTTCTTACGAGACATTTATACTTTCTGATGTCCGCGTCACGGTGCCCTACTAAACTCAATACTGCCTGCGGTACGTAGTCTGTCCTCGAAAGGAAAGTGCGTACGTGCGCTTCACCACATTGTCACGAATAAATTTTGTATACAAAAAATTATGCTAATAATAAAATAATTCAGTAGAATTACAATTGCTATTAAATTATGTTCTTGAATAATGAATTTTTTTTCGATTTTAATCATCACTTGATGCATTTTGGGAAAAACATCAAGTGAGCAGGCTATTCACGAAGATTTCGCCAAAATAGATAAACGTACGTAAAGGAACTTTCGGATTTAACGATAGCAAAAAGTAATTAAATTAATTAAATTACTTCAAAATTATTCTCCAAAGAAAACTCGAATTTAGAAATGAAATTATTGCACAAGTAAACAACCTCTCAATAATTTATAGTGCATGAAAATATCCTATTTATATATTCTATATAGCACCCTTTAAATTGTATTTTTAAAACAAAACATGTTGTAAATCTGGTTCCAACATTAATTAATCTCTAACGTAATATTTTACTACCAAAATTATTTTTATTAATGGACTCGTTTTTATCCTAAGTCTAAACCCTTAAAACAGAATTAGTTGTCTATGCACTTTATTCTTCTATTACACCTCTCATGGTATACCTGTAGTAGTATAAATAATAATAGTGATAATATTATTTTTATTATAATAAATAATAATATTATAAAAAACAAAAGTATTCTTATGAATAATGACAAAAACTATTGATATAAATAAGATAAAAATAATATATAAAAATGGGCAATGAGAGTTCGTTAACTGATGAATAGAATCTATTTTTCGTGATCAATCGGGAAGTACATGTGTAACGGCCAAAATAACCTCATATGAATTTGCGATTTTTACATAACATTACAAACATAACTAAAGTAATACGGCTTTAAAAAGCAAGAATAAGAAAAGATATCAATTCTTCCAAAAATCGAATAACAACAGGAAAGCATTATAAGGGTTAAGGACATATATTTTCCTAACAAACCCAAGTAAATTATTGGTCACCAGTCTTCCAAATCTCTCCTTTCTTTTATTAATTTTTTTGGTGTTTGAAGGCTGATAAAGAAGAACGAAGACTGTTTAAACCTAACGATTTATTCAAGCCGTCGAAGTGAGTCAGTCCACGTCCTGGCGGTGGGATACGGAGAAGACCCTAGAAGAATTTCCTTGTAGGTGTCACCAAATACGCTTGCTTTGGCCTCGGCCTCTTCTAGACGGGTGATCGGGAGCAAACCAACCCCCGACCAATCGGCTCGAAATGGTCTTCAATTAAATTCGGGGTCGGGGGTGAGACGGAGGTGGTCCTTCCCGCTGGTCTGCGTCGTTGGAGCAACCCTGCTTAAAGAACCCTGCGTGACCCCGCTATACCCCAGTGTCAACTTTGGCACCCCTGTGGGCTGTCTCTTTGTTGGTCTCAGTGGTGAATGGGGAACTCGGGGATGAAATTAAATCCCTACGCGTGAAAAGAAAGGTCATACTTTGTCGCTTCCCCCATTTTGTCCTCTTCCCCTAAAAAGAGGCGACTTGTTGGTAAAAAGTTCGACTTGAACAGCTTTTTTTTTCAAGGATACCAACAGGCCTACAAAGCCTCGCATACTTTTGATGAATTGTTTGCAGAAGCCAAAACTTTTGAATCTGTGAGCGCCTGTCGTCTTGCTTAGGCGATCGATGAGTCAGTTTGCAACCTACAGTCTATTGCGGGCCAACGGAATGGAGACATATTGTTGGCGGCACGTACGGACACGCAGATAAAGCTAATTTTGGCATTAAAGGAAATTGTAGGCTCTAAGTTCATTACTTTTAACAACCCCAGCCTAAACACGTGCAAAGGAGTCAACAGCCACGAAGAATTTGCACATGAGTCTGATGAAGACCTCAAGACGTTCTTTCAGTCCGAAGGCGTTCTAAATATCCATAGGATTAAGAGAAAGTTGGAGGAAAAGTTCGTCCCCACCTCACATTCGGTCGTCCCTTTCATCCAGAGAGCATCTCTTGCTGTTTCTTTACCTTGCGTGTTCGTCACTATGTGCCGATCCCTCTACGGTGCTTATAGTGCCACAGGTTCGGTCACACTTTCGATCGATGCAAATAATTGTGTGACTGGTGAAGAATTATAACACGAGTCGTCACAATATTCGCCGCCTTGGTGCTGTGTCAATTGTAAGGAGAGTCATCCCTCCAATATAAACATGCGCGATATATCTTATGGAGAAAGAGTTCCAAAGGAACCGAAATACGGATAGTGTCACTTTCCCCGAAGTTACGCTGCGCTTCCTGATTAAACATCCAATCAGTATGCTTAAAATGTTTACGTTGGCGACAAACTGTACGCAACGATCTACAGTCTCTTTTGAGTGTCAGGTGGATTTCAAAGAAGTGCACAAACTACAGAAGTGCGAGTTTGGAAACCAGGAATGTTTAGATTATCCTTCCGACTTCGAAGAAGAACTTCTGATATATAAGATAATTATACCAACGATGAATAAAATTACTCAGCCAACATCAACATCTGTGTCAACTTAGTCATGTGTCTCAAACTCTACTGCTACTACCGCCCAAGAACCTAAGTCTGCCAACAAATTATCTCCCCGACGTCCATCTCGGGGTCGTCCTCGGCAGAGAACTCACTCTTTAAAGTCAGTGTCTTATGTTATATGCTCAACTTCCCATGGTCGCCGACGCTCGAGGAGCAGAAATAGTGGACTTCTTATGCCCGAGAATGATCCTTCCACCATTGATCATGGCGTCTGTACCGAAGGGGGAACCACAGCAGGGTCTGGCTTTATAGTCGCCAAAAGAAAATAATCTCGACATCAAAGAAAGAACGAATAAACACCATATTATGGCTCTTCTTTCCGGGAATGTGAATCGCATACATGTCTGTTAAGATAACCTCAAGCTCTTACTATCTCTTTATGCTCCTCAAGTAGTTTGTATTCAGGAAACCTATAGTACCATTTGACGAAGTTTTTTTCTTTACACCGTCCCGTTACTATATAAAATTTACCGGGGTTTCAAATGGATTTACAATATTCCCTCATTTTTTGCTTCCTGATAGGTGCTAAAGGATGATTTATTTTGTTTCTATTTCTTTGTCATCTTCTCCGTCGAAACCTGATTAAACATTCTTTCTGTTCTGTACATGTCTCAAGCTCCGTAGTTATTCATTAACCATTTCAATAATTTCATATTTAACCAAGAGCTTTTCTGATGTAGCTATTGGTGTTATATCGACGGAGTACGAAATAGAGTACCATTCGACGGAGATTGAATCTAATTAATAGGTTGGACGTTATGCTTCAGCAAAATGAAGCGATTTTGATACGTTTTTCTAGATTCCGCGAGAAATGTGTCTTTTGACAGTATTTAATCCTTATTCGTATGTCTTTACTGGAATCCATAAATCAATCGAGGCTCTTCTCACAAGTTCCTGGGAAAGTTTGGATTTAAATCCTTTTTGTTTATATTACATTTTTTTGTCGAAATTAACATTTTACTTTGCTCTCAGATTTTATAATGTTTTAGGAAACTGTCGTATCTCTTTTCCCGTCTTTCAATGTTTGGACTAATGGTATTTCAGGAGCTTTTTTGGGTAGGGTAGAGTGATTTGGTGCGTGTTACGCGGGGGGAGAGTCATGATGGCTCACCTTAGTACGTATCAGCTTTTTCCCTACCTGCACAAAAATTTTAGGGCTCTAATAACTTTAATGTCGACAAGAGTAAAACCTTAGTTTAAAAAAGATTTATTCAAATGCGTGTAAAAGAATGTGTGAAAATGGCGACTGTCGGCGTTTAGAAGGCAGAAGTTCAAATTGGCGTGGACTCCGGAGTTACCAATTGTTGAATGTGAAATTTGTAGTATGAGTGTTGTATCGTTTCTGTGGGTTTAAATTTAATGTAATACACAAATTTTATATCCCTAAAAATTTGCACTTGTTAGGACTAATGGTTTGCGGCGTGTTCGTGTAGATCTGCGCGCTTTGACTGGTGTAGCTGGTGTCCGGGCTGGTTTTGGTCTTTGGTTTTTACGGATTCTTTGTGGCGTTTTCTGAGCTGGTCTAGCGATAGCTGGCACTTATAAGTACGGGAACCATCGTGTCTTAAAGAAAGCTTCGGCAAGTTAGTCACTGGTCGGTGTCTGGTTCCCTTGGGATAGTTACCTTTCTGAAAATAGCCTAATTTGTTCGGTGTGGCGCTAGATCTGTTTCTCTCGGTGGCTGATCTCATTGTGTGGAACGATGCAGGCTGCAATAATAACGAGGAAAGATTTGACCAGGTTCAAATTGCTGGACAGAAAGTGAACAGAAATTCTCACTTCGTGTGCGCGAATTGTTCAGTTAATTTCTGCTCTCTTTTTTTTAGCAGACTCTGGTGCGATCATCTGGTGGGACTCGACAGGCTGAGGCGTGGTCGTAATTCCCGTCCTAGAAGAGTTGTCCGGTTGCAGAGTGCGGCTTTTTTAGGAACTGGCCAAGGAACTTGTTTATGTTTGGTCTGCAGACATTGGTTTGGTGGTCTTCATGGCATAGAGGGCGTTTTTCACTGTTTGTACGTAAAGTTCTGCTTGGCTATTCGTTGATGGGTGATAGTGGTACTTCAAAATCACAGTTCTAAAGGAAGACCTTGAACTCTTCAGCAATAAACTTTTAGAGTGACGTACGTTGTGAATAGATCATCCATTAGGGCGACTGTTGCGGCTGCTGTTGTGGAGGTCGTCGGCTGGACCACGAGCCCCTCGCTGTGGGCGTGTTCGACAATGTGGAGCACGGTGTCAGCTACTGGGCCCGATTATTCGATGTGGATGCGTTTCCATGGTGCCTTCAGATTATCCCAGTGTGCTCACGGAACTGAAGTGGAGCGTTCGCTTGGGTTGCAAATGTGGTGCAAGACTTCGCGATCTTCTCAATGTCGGTGTCGATACGTGGCCAAAGAATGGAGTAATGAGCCATTCCTTTCATTTTTACAATCCTAAGAAGAACTGCGTAAAGGTCGTTGAAAATGGCATTTCGTTATGTCGATGGAACAACTATTCGATGTTCAAACATTAAGCAGTTGGATTAAAGCGTGTAATTTGCTCAAGTTCCTTGGCGGGCAATATCTGTGCCTGCTTCCAAGAGTTTCACAATTCTCCGAAGTTGATGGTCTTACCTAGTCTCTTTAGGTGACTTTTGATTTTACGGGTTATTGTTACTTTTGGTGCTCAGTTTTGTCATAATACTCTGTCCCTTTCTTGTGGCGTGGAATTGTGTGTTATGTCTGGTTTACGATGGATCCTGACGGCGCTCTGGAGCAGTAGTCAGCGTTTGTGTTTTGCTTTGATATTTTAAATAAAATTGTGTAGTCAAAGAGTGCGAGATTGTCATTATAGTTGGCCATGAAACGGATGCACAGGACTGGTAACGATTTCTCTGTGTGCTGAATCTGCGACAGGGATTTTTGGTTCGTTATCAGGGTGAAGTGGCGAGCATACAAATATTTCAAAAACGTCTGTACTGCCAAGACGATGGTGATAGTATCCTTGTCGATTTGGGGATATCTCTGCTCAATTGCTCTCATTGTTTAGCTGGCGTAAGCATTCGTCCTTTGATGAGACACGACTGCGCCTAGTTCGCTTTTTCTGGCGTCCGTTTTCAACAAAAGTGGTAGTGCTGGGTCATATAGCGTAAGGACCTGGGGAGAGATTAGAGCGTTCTTTATATCTTGGTAGGCTCTAGCTGTCTCGGGTGTCCCGACGAGCGAGTCCTTCAACAGCATGTTTTTGAGTGGTCGCTCTCTCGTGAATGATTTGTATATAAAGGCGCAGTAATATGTCGCTCTACCCAAGAACCTTTGGCGTTTCTATGGAGTCGTGGGTTTTGGTGCGTCCCGTACTCGAATCAGACTTGTGGACGCCTGATAGATCGATCTTATGGCTAAGAACTTACAGGATAGCTTCTGCAAAGCTGCATTTTGCTCGGTTGAGCTTGAGACAGCGTTGGTGAGAGCGCTCCAGTGTTGCGGTGAGGGTCTGCATTAAATCTTTAAAACTATCAGCAAAACGACGTGCTATTTACTGTTTAGTTTAATCGTCTAGGTCAAATACTTGAGAGGGGAGGACTGAAACTTCAGAATACTATTCAAACTAAATGGGTAAGACCTGCATTATTTTGTACGGAACATGAATTTCAGGGATTAATGTCACGTAACGTATGTTCTTTATCTTCATAACCCTTGACACTAAATTATCCGACCATTAGGGCTGTTTACTTCCACTAGAATTCGAGCTACGGAATGGTGACTGACGTCTTCATATTGTGCATATTTTGCGCTCCTTGACAATTTTACACGAGTGCACCTATTCGAATATTCTCATTCAAATCATTGCTTCTAATTTCCTCGTTGTTCAGCTTGTGCCGCACCAACCGCAGGTGCCGGTCTCAGCCGTCCTGGCGCCCAATGCGGTATTTTGCGGTGCGATATATTTAAGGAAACGATTTTCACGTGAACGAAATGCAGATACACTTCCGTATTTTTACCTGAAATCTTTCACTCCTTAAATAATTATAAAACGAATTCACTTTCATTTCTATATGTCTGTGTATCTGTATACAAATTTGTGGTTCCTCTTAATACGTAACTTTGAGTTATAGCTGAAACGCTACACTGATAACTAACAAGGGAGTCTTCAACAAGCGTACATCGAAAGTTGTTCTGAATTTTTTATACGAAAGCGTACGGACTTCTACTATTTTTTATGTCAAAATATTGGTAACTATGGTACACTGGAAGGTATTGAAAAATATTACGGAATATTTATTTCTTTCGTATGGAAATGACCCTTTCCTTTGCTTTTTCTATAACCCTCATTTCGCAAGCTTTCGAGGAACAATAGTTGAATCACTCGGATGTGCATTGATGCGCCCGATTTGTAGGTATTTTCAACATTATCTATCTTTGTGTAGAAAACTTAAATAATGTTAATCTATGATTGTATGTATTTTTTATTTTGATATTAACAATTCGATTTGCAGACCTCTCGTTTTTTGTATTGCAGTAAAATTCATGTAATATAATAAATATGACAAAAAAGAAACATAATTTTCATAAGATACTTTGATACCATAAAGGAAGGAATAAATTTAAATAATTAAGGTCTTGCAAATGTCTAAAAGATCTTTTCAAAGTTATAAGGCAAAAAAAAAAAAAATTAAGAAAGAAAAATATGAACCAACAGATACTGGATTTTTGTTTTGTCAACAAGTTTCAAAATCGTATGAGGGTATTGAGAATATGTCACTGCACGAATTGCGTAACTTACAAAGGCAGTCGGTGACCCTTTACAACGGTAACAGTTTAGGTTTGTTTTCGAAAGGGTTGACTTTCCTCATGTTTGTCCAAAGTGCGAGCGGAAAGTAGTCGATTTGTTTTTCCGTGACATCCAGTGTACAATCATCGCAATAATTTTTAATAACATGATGAAAGTCCACATGTTTCAGTATTTAAAAAAATCGATATACGATTGCTGGAAAAGCCTTTGTAAGTGAGGAGATGTCTTTTGTTGAGCAGACGTCTGAAAGTTTTGTTATAGTAGAAAATTAAGAGCACAAGATCGAAACGTGGAATGACGAACACGAATGGAGATTCTCGAAGAACAGTCGATATAATCGATACGCTGACAGTAGATGTAATGATAGCTGAGCGCGGAAAGGACAAACAAATGTGGTTTCGTTCTGGATGGGATAAATGTTCTAATTTGTTTTCGATAAATATATCTAGTTAGGTTATAGATAATAATGTAAATTAATGTTACAATCACAGCGACATGTAACATTAGTAATAGACGCCATGACAGGAGGAGAGACACATCGTTACAACCGCTGTTACTGCTTCTCTCGCCTCGGCTGCCTCAGTTTCGAATAAATTTGCAATTCTCTCAAGTAAGACAAAATGAATAATGAGCTTCTGAAACCACTGGATTAATTTCACTCAATTAAAACATTTTACCTAGTATTGTACCACTACCATCTTACAAATAGTGCATGAAGTGTAGTGTCCCAGATAAGCAGTAACGTATTTTTATCAAGTTATGTAGTCATGACATGGGGATTGTTTACTGTTATGTATTATTAGTAAGTACACCAGTAGTTCGTTTCTTGCTTACAGCATGATCAATAGTGTCTTAATATTGTTATTAAAAATGTGAGAAAGAGCCCATTCGTATTTTCGCAACGTCGCAAACAATCAAGAACAACGCTGTCTTTTCTTTCGAACAAAGTTGAAAAATCATAAACCCACGACATAGTTTAGTTGCATTAACGTAGGTTTCGTTTAATGTGGCCATTATCCACAGGTGGTGGTGACGCCACGTGACGATTGCAACAGCAATGAGACTTCACTTCTGCTCCCGACAATATCGTGTTGCACTGTTGAAATTTTTCGTTGTGCTGCGTGGCGTTATTCCTTGACTGTAGTTCAATACGTGTGGCAGCTTGGCGTCCTGTTGCATTTGATTTTGACAAAGAGAGGGAAATACTATTTGATTTATATAGAATATTCTTCAAAAGGGAAGCTATTTGTGCTCATTACATTCTCTTTAGTTATCCTGATTTTTTTGCATTTCAGGTAAGAATTTTTTTGTAAAATCTTAATTATACGTACCTAAACTAGCTTGTTATTCGTTACGTAGTCATACGAAGAATTGAACGGTTTTAGCTGTTTTTTATCGAAAATTAAATTTCAATTTAAAATTTTAATCTGAAATACGTATTACGTATTCGAACAAATTATTTCTTTTGTCAAACATGCAGTTATAATCTATGCATGACCACATTGATTATAAAAAACTTATTTACTGTCTTAATACATTACTTCAAACCTTCAATATATGTGACTGAAATGAATTTTTTAAACTTGAACTTTGCACTAGCTGGTCAATAACATCAATACATGAATAAGATTGTTAAAGAATGATTAATGTTAAGAGTTAGAGTTCCTTCTAGTTGTATATGGACTGTACGTTGTTGATTTCCTGGCAATACGATGACATGATATTTATCGTAGTTCTTGTAGCGCCGTCAGGGTTTGAATCAAGAAGTAAGATTTGATTATTCACTTCTGTTTCCAGCTTAATTGATTGCGTCTACTCTTTCTTGTTCTTGGTATTGCCAAGAGCAAACCGTTAAAATATTTGGACAACAATGTTATTTAGAATGGAATATTTAAGGTGAGGTTGTCTATAAGTTTGTTCATTACTAACCTGCACACCTTTAGCACCCATAATTGCTGGTTTTCAGTTTGAATTACTGTAAAAATAAACTGTTTAGAATATGCTGAGTTAGAATACACTATATATTATCAATAGTGAATGTGAGAACAAACCGTGCGTTGACGGGTAATGAAAGTACCGGCCAATGGGATACAAAGGACGAGAGAGTACCTTCCTTTTTGGTATTTTTACTTCAAAAGCGAATGGAGAAAAATAATCCAGTTGCTGATACACTCTTTTCCTAAATTCGTGAAACTGCCGGAAAGAAACTAATGTACACTCTCGTAGGACACAGGATCCGTTCAGTTAGTGTAAAATTCTATAGATTCTTGTGTGACTCCCAGCAAATATTTTTTATTTTGTGTTTCGTTGTAGATTATTAACATTATTAAAATTGTTTATTTTTTCCCAACTCTATCACAATATTAATTTCTGAGCTTTTCACTCACTGAATGGGTCTGATTTGACCCATATCAGTCACTTGAGTATTCTATCTGTATTTATGTAATACTAAACTATTTATTGGGAAAAATATTCTTTTGAAAATTTTTAACTTGGTTTTCAATAACTACGACAGATATTTAATATTAATAGTTCCGCAATTAATATTGCACCTTACATAAAAGGAACGCATAGAAACTACACAAAATTCTATTCTGTTCTTAAGTGTGTTTTGGAACTCTAAGTGTAAATCGAGTTAAACTAATATCAAAATAAACTAAATCTTTACCCTCGCATTTGAGAACATAAAATATCTATTCCAAAACAAATTAACGAAAGTGTTATGCTTATTGAAAAAAAATGCATAACCTTCCTGAAGATGACTCAATGAAAATTATTTTATTAACGTATTATGTGCGCATGTATCAATAAATATTCTGTCGTACACTAAATCGAAAAAATTATTTCTCTCTGCTACACCACTTTTTACTAATTGTTGAATACATTTGTTGATTTTCTGGGTACGCGCTCAACCTTTCTGGAGAGCAATAGATACATACACCGGTGACAAAATCCTTTTTGTGCAACATGTCGATCTCCAAAGATTAAAGTACGAAGAGTCTTCTGGGAATCTACCAATACTTCCCTGAAATTATATTTTATTATAGGTTCCATTTTTCTTTAAAATTTGTGTTTATAAAATATCTTATATTTCTTTCTCAGACCATGTTATATATTCATAGTCAAAAGCATTGAAAAACGAATCACTTATCTCTGGATGAACAAAGATGTTATCAAAACTAGCGTTGATTTGCTGAAGACTGTCAATTCTATAATCACGCTTTTTAATTGTTCAATTGCTTGTGAAATATCCTAAAAAAGATCTTAGAATTATGACTCTAAACGCGCTCACCCCTATCATTACGCGAGGTTTTGACATTTTCACTAATACTGAAAGTAGAAAACTTAGAACATCGGTCAAAATAACATCGAAAGGTTGTCTAGGTCCAACTTTTAGAACAACGTCGAATACAGTGAAAAAAACAACAATCAATCCACACGTCTAATTAAAAAAATGAAATTTCCTTTTCCTCAATGCAGCTTCGGCGACTAAAATTGAGATGTCATGTAAATGTAACCATGTGTCAGATATCCGTTTGTATGTACATACCTCCTCCCAGTATATCAGAAGTATGTACAGTTTGACTCATATCTTGGGCTTCTTTGATCAACATGGAGGGGAATATTCGACGATATTGTAAAGATTGCATATTTTACTATTTCATAGATTACTTTGAAATCACGACCTCTTGTCTCATCATTTCTGTCAAATTCTCTTACACTTCCTTTCCTCGTGAGAAAGGGAATTGAATACCGCATTTTGAGCAAATAATTTCCGTTTTCCAGCGCCTGAGATTTATTGGGAATATCCACGATCTTTCTCGACATGAAGCCAAATCCTTTTCTGAAGTGAGAAATGAGATGAAGTTTCATAGCAAGTGAATGAGTCGCCGAGAACAACCACAAAAATATCAACTTAAATTTCGTTTCAGATGCTCTACGGTGGCACCTATCACACATTGGCATAATCACATTACAATGCAATGCAAACGTTTAAAACTATTTATGAAACCAGCAGCAGCTGATAGATAAAACAATGTTTTGAATTAGCTACCAGCGATGGATTTCAGACACGTGCGTTTTTGCCATGCGTATCACTCCACAGACTTGTATATCTTTATCAGGCTAAAAGTCCACAGCTGACGACTGAATACGGATTCGCCAACAACGCAGCGAGACTATAATACTTTGCTGGCTATTTATTCAATGGTATGATTTATCACTTGATGGAGACTGAGTAAATATTCTATTAGTTTTATACGTTTTACTGCAATTCTAATGTGATCTCAAACTCTTCTGTGAGCGACAGTACAAATTTTATTCCTGAATTATGTGTCTGGCCGTTTTAGCAGTGTTTTCGAAACAATTTGTTAACATTCTATTTTGCATGTAGAAGCTCAAAATTAAAAAAATGTCACAAATACAGCAGTAATTATTCGCTGAATAAGAATTTCTTTGTCACACTTAGACCATTTTATAAAAAAATAGGGAAGTAGGGTATTGCCAAGAATCGTAAAAATATTACGCTTTTTGAGACATTTTAGGTGAAAACAAATTAATATTCATTGATAAAACCAAATTTTCACTTGTGTACATTCCAAAGGAAATAATAAATTCAATGGTTGTAATATTATTTTCTTTAATTTTTGTTGTATTCTACAACAGTTATTGGAAGACTGGGATCTATAATAATAAATCCGACAGTACCTGTAGGCAAGTTTCTCTTGGTTTGATATTCATCTTTAACAGGACATTGGAACAGCGAAGTATAGTATATAAAATGTACAATTCTCTTTGTATATTGTTAATACCAACATGGTAATAGGCGGAAGCGCCGTCAAGGGGCGCTCGAGTAGTGTTCTTTTGAGATAAATAAGTTAGTTTCTTCCTTTAGCGAATTTTAAATGATGTTATCTCTGAAGGCAAAGTTGAAGATGAAATAATAGGAAGTATTCAAAATACGTTTTAATGCTTTAAATTATAAGTACTCTTAATTTGTGTTAACCGGTTACGCTGTTAAGGAGCTAATAAATTCTTGGACATTTGAATATTAATGTATTTGTGTTAGTATTTGTGAATACTTCATTTACATTAATATCTTATAAAAAAGAAGAAAAATATTATTCTCAGAAACATATCTCGCACAGGTTTAAATGGAGAATATTTGAGTTAAAATTCACGCCAAATCCTTAGAAATACCTCTAAAAGTGTATTATACTCATTAGTAAAGAGTCATTAACTTATACTTACTCATAAGATTGTAAGTAAAATGGGAACGGAATTTGGTCTAGAAGCTCGCAGACATGTATTTTACACGTTCCAACGATAAATGACGAGATAAAAAATATCAAAACCCATTAAAACCAAAAAGGAATTTAAGAAGTACAAGATCAGGTATAGTTCAAATCAAAGAAATCCAATTTCTAGCATTTAAACTTACTGAAATCTTGAGCGTCCGTCTATGAGCCAATGATGTCACGTTTCCTAAGGACGGACAATAATTGTGATCGTATACAAGGAAGTAGAAACCTTTTCACAAATCACTTGCATTTTTACTTTCTGTTGCGCAGAGGGGATATCATAGAAATATTTTCTATCACAGTGAATTTTAAACGGAATATACCCCAGCAAATATACAATGAACATAACTGGTGTTTGGAGATTAAAGATAAATTGTTATGTTCTCCATTTTCCTCAGCAAGTAAATAATAAATACGTATGTCCGACCAAATGAAGCAGACCACAATTTATTATCGTTAACTTACGTCTCAAGTAGATATAAAACTTTAATAACACACGCAACGAGTCAATATATTAAAACATTTATTACTTTAGACCTTGTTGTGTACAAGTACTATAATAATTTAATATGTTGACTTGTGTCGTTTGCTTTCAAAGTTTTACATCTACTTGTGACGTGTGTTTACAATAATAAATTGCAGTATGCTTAGTTTTAAAAACATATGTATTTATTTTTATCTCAACAGCCGTACTAGTATTTTCTTACTTATTTGTCGTGTATTATGTACTATTTTCTATTTCTTCCTTCATTAAAAGTAATTAAAGTGGCTTAAGAAATTTACAATTATTGTACTTGTCTATTTTTCGAGCAAACATTTTCGGTGAAATATAAAATATATAAAGGATATTATTGTTGGTTTATCAACATTTTTTAATGTCCCTAAAGCACGTAATTGTACATTTGACACTCGTGAATTAAATTGTTTTAAAAGATGGAAAGTCGAAAGACCAATATGAAAAACACATTAATTGAATATTTACAATTGATTGTGGTGTATAACATTAACCTACAAGTCGCTTTCCCTTCCATAAAAAATTGGTAGCATTCTCGGCCTGTTTTTGACTCAAATCTTCCTCACTTGTCAAAGAGGCATCAATTTAACATTTTTCGAAATACATTTGGAGCCATCACTTATTTCTGTTCAGGATCATATTTGTAAAAACAAATTCTCATTTTTATTTTTGTTTCCGGGACCATATGCATAAAGTTATAGTATAAATGTAGTATGAGATTTTATGAAAATGATCTTTAAAAATACATAGTGTTACTCTTTGTAGGCATCTTCTCTTCTTTTTACTATTGCTCACGTTCATGGTTGGAGAATTGTATGGGACATCTACCCGTCGTTCCGGTAACCACACCTTGATCCCTGGCGACAGCATCAAGAGAACATCGCGTGAAGTGGGTAATAAAATAAATATCACTCTGAACGGAACAACAGGAAAAGGAACAGGAGAGATGATTATCCCCAATCCTGCAAAATACTTCGGTTCTAAATCCATAAGAACTTTGTGGATGATCGTCAAGGAAGATGAACGTGCAATGACGAGGGAAATGGTTTTTTTCGAATCCGTCAAACGAGTTCTCAGGACTGACGAGCGCATCAGGATACAGGTACACATCTGGTCATGTGTTAAACCCGCTTTATACGGTCCATTTTACGTTCTGTTTAGTGAAATACTCACCGGACTGGATGCTAATTATATGGAAATTTTCAAGGATGCTCTATATGTCAGTACGATTCGTAGGAACTGACTTACGCACTCATAGTGGAATCTCTGCACACTAGTTGCAGCGTCCGAGTACTCGAGTCGGTTTATTAGTTAATATAGCGTGCGATGTTGCGTTTTTTTTCTGTAAAAATATTTTTGGTTTGTTAAACTTTGAAAATCAATCAACTTTAACAAAACAGAGTATAAAATAAATCGTTCGTTTTACAATAAAGTTTGATTACATGTTTAAAAAATCGGAAGCCGAATTGGGGTAAGTTGTTTGTTGGGATCCCCGTCACGTTGAGTGTCAACTCATTCTAACATCATCCGTCTCTTGTCCAATACGGTGTATCATCTTTTTTCGGAACGTCGATTTTCTTTACACGCAGATGACGTTAGGAGAGATTATATCTAATTCACATCTATTTCTCGTACAATATTTGTACGCCAATTGTCCGTAAAATGGACCGTGTAGAGAACTTAACGAAAAGATAGGTTTGTTGAGGAAGACGTTAATCAACAAGACACTATTGTAACTGCTCTGAGGCTGGAGATAAAAGTTTAATGATTTATTTATATCGTAAGCTTTTAAAAATTCCGAATTAAAACGTAGATAATTCACGAACAGCGGTGATTCAGTGCTTCGCGTCTTCGCTTACTCGAGAGCGTGTTTCACACTCTGCTCGGCCGAACTTGGAGAGGTTCACGGTTGAGGTTTTCGTAATAAAATTAAGAATAGATTGGGAGATACTTGAGCTGGAAAAGGTACTATGCGTCCTGCTTTTCGTCGTGTCCTAAATAATTTAGAAGGAGTAATAAATTTATTTTTAAATTAGATATTCCATTATGCTTATTCATCCTTTTAATCGGCATACATTCGCACGCACATCAGTTGCTGGCGCGCCATAATCGAAGACCAGTGGTCGAGATATACTTTCGACTGCTTTAATTGTTTCTTTTGCGGCTGCGCACCCGAGAAGCATATTTCACTATAAGGTTGTCGGGTGATGACAAAGTCACGGCCAATAATTTCTTAGTAACTTTCTTTTTGCGCCCAAGTGCAACACAAAACGAATAGTGCCCACTTCACCACAAGTATCTTGCACTGCGTTATTATTTAATACAAATAAATTGATATGCGCTGTCCGCTCTTCTGTCCTCAGTAGTGCCGCGCGCAAATTTCTCTTTCCCACAGAGAGTGCCCCACTCTTATGATAATAAAAATATAACATCATGGACACGTTTTTCAAATGTTTGTCAACAATCAGGGATATAGTCCAAACTTTTGAGTGAAGAGCAGCATCACTAGAGCGCAGTGTTGTAGTCTCACAATCTTTGTGGACTTAAAGTATAACTTTTGGGATGTAAGAGAACTATGACAACAAGGTATAAAATTGTTTAGCAAAAATAAACAGCTCTGTCAACGTCTATATCTGTCTTAAACTGTACTGCCCCTATTATCCAGTAATTAAAATCTGGCGATTATTAATTTTCATGACGAAAATCTCAGGGTCGTCCTCTGCAGGAAACTCACTTTCCAAAGTCCCGAAGAGCTGACTCTTTAAAGTCAGTGTCGTGTATTGTATTCTCAACTTCACGTCATCGCACAATATTTCACTGTCTCCGAAAAACGAACATAATAGACCTTACATGTCCGAAACGTATCATTCCAGCAGTGATCTACATTGACACCTTCGGGGAGAAGACAAGAGCAAAGTCATATTTTATCTTCGTCGAAAGAAATACACACAGACGTCGAGAAAATAGCGACCAAATATCCAAATAAGGCCCTTCTTATTGTAATTTAAATAGCATTCATATCCATTCAGACATCCTTAAGCTCTTACTATCCCCTGACGGTCATAAATTAGTTTTTCTTTAGAAAATGCATCTCTTTCCAAAACACTTTTTCCTTCTCCTGGCTACACGTGTTTCAGGGGAGAATTAGAACACGTCCAACGTGCGCACGGTGGCGTCTCTATAACAAGCGTCTTTCAGACGGTTAGAATGAGGTTGAGCCTACCATATCTTACATTTAGTCATGAATTATTTATATCCGCCCTGGGCAGTCATTCACGAAGGACGATCTTGCTGGGCTGATGTTCCAGTTTATTATGAATTCTTATCTTTGGGGATTTCAATACCCATAATCCGATGTGGGATATATCACATATCTGCCCAAAGGATGACATAGATGAAGAGACTTATATAGCTGAGATGTGGCATACCTTAACACGGTCCAAACTACCCACTTCTGTACAGCTTCTCGATCTTTCTCAGTGTTCAATTTAGTCATCTGCAATTCCTCTCTTTCCCCATTTTTAGAATGGACAGATTTTGACGATCTGTACGGGAGTGGCCACAATCCGATTTTTATACATTTCAAGGTTTCCCCCTCCCCTCTTTTTCACACCCATCTTAGTGGATATTGAAAAAATCAGTTTGGGATGTGTTTAAATGCAACATTTATCTTTGCGATGCGCCTTTCGCCGATGTGGATGCTATGGCTCCAATTTCAGAGACATTCTATTTCCTCCGGTTTTTCTCTATCGTTTCTTCAACAGAAATCTTGCGCAGAAAAATGTTGCTTGGATTTCCTCTGTTGTCAATTGTATTGAGAGGAATATCACATTCTTTTATCAATAATGGAGCTGACCTCTGCCCTTCCGACTATGAAAAATGCAGCGTCTCGTCCTAATCAAATACATAACGCGATGCTAAAATATCTTCCAGAGATTGGCTTGAAGTTCCTTCTGATGTTATTTTAATGTTTGAATAAACATATCGTTCCTGAAAATGGCGTGAAGCCATTATTATTCCACCTCCGAAGGAGGGAAAAGATCGTTCTAATCCGTCGCACTTTCGACCGATTTCTCTGATAAGATGCGTTCGCAAATTTTTAGAAAGAAATATCAATCGTCGCCTGGAATTTCTACACCTTTTGACCAATATCCTATGTGGTTTAAGCACGCAGCGGTTTGTCTCTTATNGCGCAGTTCTGCAAAATTGAGATAGCCGCTTAAGAATAAATATTGAATTAGTTTGCGGCTGGTTGGAGGAAGGCGACTACGCTGGTTGCCGGAAACAGTTGCCGGACGCCGACCAAACAGCTGAAAAGAAATAGTTCCCATCGATAGAAACAAGGCGCGCCAATGGCCGGGTAGCCTCTTTCGTAGGGCAAATACTCTTAGACAAATGACGATCGTCGTAAAAATATTCATCTGTCGTTAGCGAGGAGCCAGGAAGCGACTGAATTTCGTATTGTCTCTTTATTAAATTCATTTTTGGTCATTTTCCATACCGAAACAACTTATTTTATTGGCATTATAGAATAGTGTGAATTTATATAGTAAATTCAATGCATGATTCATCAAATAAATAAAAAGTTTTTTGACAACGGAACTGTATTTTTTAGAGCACCAATCAGAATTATTCTTCTTCAAACAATAAGCTGTGTTTTAATTGATGTTGCTTCTTATTCTTGTTGGTGAATTGTTGGCAGAGATGTGCTGTGTGCTAGAGAAATGAAAGTGTTTGGAGCTCTTTCGTTTTCAGTTAACTGCGGTTAACGCTGGACCACTTTGTTGCGTTGTCATACTCCATCTTACCAGCGTTTGTTTTGAGGGATCACTCCGTGGCCATGTTCTTTGACCTGGAAAAATCTTATATCACAACATTGAAGTACGGAATCCTGCGCACATTGCACTCGTTGGTATTCCGACTTCTATTGGGTGTTCTTCCTCTGTTCCAGGAGACCTTCCTATCTTTACGCTCTATTCTCGTTTCCTTCGCTACTTATTTATCACCTAAAAATCTTTTGGAAAACGGTGTTACACAGGGATCAATATTAAGCAGTACTCATTTTGCCATAGAAATAAATAGCATTGCGACAGATGTTTGAGTACCGGTATAGGAGTCTCTCTTCGTTGACGAATTCGCCATTTCTTGTTCGCCTAGCGGCATCTCTGTCATCGATAGGCAACTGCAATTGGTTAAAGTCATTTACGCGAGTAGAGCATGTTCACCGACTTTAGTTTTTCTGTATCCAAGACATGCTGTATGCATTTCTGTAAGATATCCAATCTCCACAATGATCCAGATTATTTCCTTAGAGTCCCATGTCTTCCTTTCGTTGACTCCGCAAAATTCGTGGTTGTTGAGTGCAGTCTCGCTTTAATAGTTTTTTGAATGAGCTCATTCATCACTTTCTTTCTGTCATTATTTTTATATGGCTTCTGTTGAGTAACGGAGTTAGTCTTAAGCGAAGCTTTTGACTAACTTTTATATTAATTTTTGTTTGTTTTTTTATATTATTTTTCCTTCTGAATTGTGTTGATTTAACTTGCGATTTTGTTTGAGATCCGTTCTTTTTTCTTCCGTTAATATATTACTTAACGAATTTGCCGAAAAGTTTTTTTCATACGATTCTTTCATTTTTTTACTAAATTTTTATGACAAAATGGAGGCCCTTCACATTTAACGTATTATACTAGATACACACGAATGATGCTAATGAACTGTGGAATTTTTTTGTTTATACTTGAATATATATTTTGATGAGTATTTATTTTCTGAAATATGAGTTATTTATGAGAAACACAATATATTTATAGACTTAATTTTGAATTTTATTTCATTTTTAGCGTTGTAATATAATAGTATTTTACTCGCTTGTTAAAACAACCCACAATTCAAAAATACGACAGTTTTCAGGGAACACATAAAACTAATAAGAGTACTAACTCTCTAATGGAC
The DNA here is from genome assembly GCA_002313205.1 of Laupala kohalensis. Lineage (NCBI taxonomy): Eukaryota > Metazoa > Arthropoda > Insecta > Orthoptera > Trigonidiidae > Laupala > Laupala kohalensis. Next base: position 135,919 of record NNCF01127974.1, read on the forward strand.
TTGTAAAAACACACCATCTTTAAATTCTTGAGATATCTATAATTGTTTTCTTTTTTATTATTTATTTAATATGTATTTATTTATATTTATTTTTTTATATTTAAATCGCTGGCAAAATGATCTTTTAGTGCATGACTTCACATTTTCATATTTCTGTATATTTTGTTACGACACAAATGTCAAATGCACAGAATACAGTAATTTATATTTCGCTGTAAGCGTTTGAACATAATTTTTTATTAACAAAAACTAGTAAATGAAGAATTTATTTAGGAATTTTTTTTTACCATTTATTCAAAGAACTCAAAAATTATCTCTATATTGTTACGCTGCTAATTTTACAATGTAGTAAAACGAATTTTCCATACGAAAGTTTCAATTATAACGCGTAGGTCAATGAAAAAACAAACAAACAAACATTTAAACAAAAGCTATGATCTCTAACAATATATGAGCTGCAGTTTATGTTCAATAATTAGAATGAGCCACTAATTTCTTTCTTCTGAACAATATTCATCTTCTGATTACAATATTCTGAAAGTATCACTCATGGTTTATAATCATCTAGCATTCATAACCCACTTGTACTTAATGTTTTATTTGCGTAATACATTCCTCTACCTCATATAAACATCCATTTGCAACAGAAGTGGAGCATCTGAATGTTAACAAAGCCGCATTGATTTCTCATTGGGAAAGTTGTTTTAGCGTTTTCCTACAGAGCGAAGAAAAAGAGAGACAGAGAGAATGTCATATAGCAGCGCCGATAGCCCGGTGCGATAGGTCGACTTAATCAATATTTTAAACAATAAATATTATTGATGTAAATATTTCAATTTTATCGTATATGCTACTTGTAGTCTCATATTAAGAATGAAAGATTATACAAATTTTGGTCTTAATACTACTATAAAATAGAGGAAAAATTCGTTATATTTTAGGTTTCTATCAGTGAGCTATTCTGTTATGATCCGTAAAACCGTTCCTTGGAATCTTGATCATATAATTATATCATCTTGACAAACTATTTGTAATGCAGTCAATGATTATTTTTTTCTGCCTCTACATGATTGCGGCCATTTTTTTATGCTTTAGCAATGTTTTGCTAAAAAGCAGAGTAAAATATATTCCCAGACTTTATTACCAATTGGAAAACTATCACACAGACGTTGTTTTAAGCCCCATGGCGGGTACGGAGTAGCTAAGATGTCACAGATGGGTGGGAATGATGGAACTCGTTCGGCAGAGGTAGACTATTCGGGTCTCGTTGCTTGGTTACATAAAATATGATAAAATTTTTGAAAAAATTTAAAAACTAATTTAAATTGTACAATTTGTCAATAAAGGTTCGAACCTGAGCAAGCAATAAATCTTTCAACTAAGGCCAATATGTATGCAAGGAATTAATCTTTAAAGTCAAGACTTTAACTACCATGTAACTTCATAGGCCTGAAGGGTCAGAGAGGCCGAAGTCTTAAGTTCGCCAAAGACAATGTTTCACTAGAACCAGTGGTACCAATTGCTCAACTTCAACAATGCGTTCTAGTGATGCCGCCCTCTACTCAAGACTTTGCACTATTTCCCTGATTGTGAAAGAACTTTACAATTAATAGATCGAACCTGATAGAGAGAAGTGTTGGGCACGACATTATGAAAGATGACTCTTCTCTTTCTCAACCAAGAGCCACACGTGTCCATAATGTTATATTAAAAGAATCATGAGAAAAATGTCGTCTCTGTGGAAAGATGATTTGCGTGTGGCTCTTTTGAGAACAGAAGTGGGGACAGCGCGTGTCAATTTATTTACGTAAAATTAAGAAGAGATTTGCAGATACTTGTGTGAAGAGGATATTATTTGGACTTACTTTACGCATTTCTTAGATAATAATACATTTATTAATCGAGGTCGACAAATTGAATAGCCTTCTATATAATTCCGTCCCCAAATAATAGAAATGATGGCTAAAGGACTATATTACAAATAGTTAAAAATGATATGTACATGGACCTTTTTCTCAATAACAAGAAATGTAATGAAAAAATAAGTTTTGTTTAAAGGCATCATAGTAAATGTAGGAATCGAGATACGAGATATGATGCAGAGACCGAAAGAATAATATAAAATTTTAAACAGAAAATGCTGCGTGTCTTACCTTAATGCAATTATTACTTTGTGTTTCAGGAATCAATTTTCATCTACAGTTGGATTCCTTTTTCCTTTGTATCGGAGCCTCATCGCAAAGGGATACCTGTTCTCGTCACCAATGAACTACGTTTCGCAGACCTTCTTCGTCTTATGTTGAAAAATCCACAATCAAAAGGATATATTCTAGTATTCACTTTACCGGAGGTCTCCCCGGAAATTGAAATAATGCATTTATTGTTTAAATATTTCATTATATTTCTATCTGTTAGTGCTAAAGGAATGTATGTTGCTGTTTGGCCATACAAAAGTACAATAGAAACTTCTGCCATCCATTTTGTCTTTAAAACTTTCACAGAAACATCGGGAACGGACGCCATTATTCTTCTCAACTTGAGAGAACAAAAAATTTATTCCTATAAAGAAAAGGGAAACAGATCGATAGTCCTAAAGCTAGATTTTGATGATTTAAAGTCGTTCGTGAAAATGAATTATGAAAGACGAAACAACATTAAACCCCCTGTTGTGAAATATAAAGACGTTATTCCTCCAAATTTATGGTTGTTTTCAGGAACTACAAATAAAGACGGAGTAAGTTCTTACAACGGTCCAGATATGAAAATGTTCGAAATTTGTAAACAGAAAGGTATTATTCCATTAATAACCAAGAAGATATCTTACTTTTATTCAACAGAACTCACGCATTTTTTTTCAACGGTCCAATTTTCAGGTATAGGTATAACTGGAATAACAGAATTATCCGCGTGTTATTACGAATCAAATCTTTTGCTTATCGTACGACGTGCTCCAAAAGTGTCATTCTCCACATTACTTATGTTGCCTTTTCAAAGTAAAGTGTGGTTGTCACTAGGTGTCACTTTGATTATTCTAGGAATTGTGTGGGTGATCATTGGTGCGTGTACCAGAAAGCGAGTGTCAGTATTCGATGTTTATGCGATGATCATAACAGGAAGCTTTGCAGGTTCTACGCCACACATGTCTCAGCGCATCTTTCTGTCAAGCGCACTTCTTCTGTCAATAATCGTTTGTAATGCTCACTCCGGTCTTTTGTTGGGTTATCTCACTGTTCCCAAGTATATTTCTAATGTAGATTCCGTTGATGAAGCGCTGAATTCTTTAAAAGTGCTTTACCTTTCTAATTTAAAGAAATATTTTCCGATGTATCACGACTATATCACAGTGAAAAACAAACATTTACATATTGTTGAGACTGTATTTCACCAGGATATTATAAACCACATTAATGATATTTGTGCCAATAATGAAGAAGGAATTATATTACCGCAGTTGTATTTCGTATACTTGAAAAATTATCTCGTTAGAAAAGAATGCGTTGCGTCTCTTCATGTGACGAAAGAGAGTTTAATGAGACATTGTCATCAGATTTTTTCACTAAAAAATCACATTATATATGAATCTCTAAACAGAGTCGCTTATCAGGTATTCGAAGGTGGTTTATATGAGTATTGGTTACGCAATACAAGTGAATTAATTGGTGGATATCTTGAGGATAATAATGACTTAGTTGTACTATCTCTTCCCGAATTATATGGTCATTTTATTCTTCTGGGCAGTGGGTTATTTCTTGCTTTCATGATATTTGTGTGCGAGTTCGTTTATTACTTTCTTGCTTTGTATCGCTCTCGTTGAGATAGAGGTGAGTTGATGTCGAAGCTTTGCCTTGATGTAGGTATTTTCGTGTTGTTTCAGTGTTTAGTGAGACGGTTCACGTTTGAATAATGTTTCCTTGACAAATCTGTGTTATTTTTCCATGATCAATTCGTCCCGTGTGTAAAAATTAATTGTGTCCAACTATTAAATGAAATAAATTATAACGTGTCTAAAGAACATTTGATTGAGATCTTATTATACTTGATATTGTGTGTCCTTTGTCCTTCTTAATATTTTTACTTATGATCTTTCCATCGTTTATAACAAAACCAAAGTTTAGTTTTTCCCGCTATCTACAAATCAACAAAAAAATAAGGATTTGTAATACCAATCTGACTATAGAATGTATCTTAATTCTGAAGCATTTTTCTCTATAACATACAATTTGCATTTTTAAATGTTGATCCTATAAAAACTTTCTTTCTTTATTATTGGAAGTATTAAAATTTTTCTACACAATTTTTTCTGAGACGGTTGAATGCTGACACTTTTTGCAAACAATGAGATTGAAATAGGAAAACTTGATTATTTAATTATTTAGTTAATGTTTTCTTCTATGTGTAATTTTTTTTTCAATCATAATTCTCAATCCTTTTTCTTTGGCACAAATGCAATGTGTAAAAGAATCCGGTTTGTTGACTTTTTCCTTTTCCTTTGGTGTATTTGTGAATGGGAAATGTAGCGAGCTGCTGAAGCTTATCGTCATGGAGCGATTGGAGGAAGGATTTGGGTGGTAGGGTATTGTTAGTAGGTGGACCCATCAGCTGGTTCTAACAACAACTTGGCCCGCGCGGTAGTGTTGGTAAAAATAGTTAGTATAAGTTACAGTTATTAATACTAGCCGGAGGTGGATAGAGGAAGAAAAGTTCGCTTTTTAGAAGTCACAGCTATGAAACTGGAACATTCATGTGAAGAGCTACAAATTTATCTGCCTTATCTGGATTTGAACACTGGATGAATTGGTTAACTCCTCACTGCGTGTGATAATTACCGATTTACACATTCACGCTTTTCTGGACAACTACGATGGTAAAGTTGCACTTAACCGCCATTAGCTTAATTTATGAAATCTTGAAATTAACAAATTTTAAAATACGGATTACAATGTCAAATGTCACAACATTCTCTTAAGTTGAATTAGATATGAACCATGAAATTTCCACAGGGTAATTTATACATTAAAAAATAGTGCATATTGAACTCAACACTGCGGCAGTAATGTTATATCACGTAAAGAAAATGTTTGTACATTCTGCTACAAATTTTTTGATATATATGTAAATCGTTATCCATTTTAGCTCTTCTTTTATATTATCCGAGGAGTAAGTAATTCGTAAGAGGATAACCGGCATTAGTTAAAGCAAAATCTTTTCGGACGTCCAATTCACTTATATGATGAATACAACACAAGAACCACTGACTCTTACAGACTGGACACTCCCATGTTAGACCCTTGGCAATCATTAGTACCGGAAACCGGCAGAGAGAGAGGATCACACTAAATTTTTATCGGTTCAGCAGTTTATTGAACAAACGTTGGAGTTCTGTCCTCTCGCAGGAATTCCTCCAATCGCTACCCTGATCAAAACCTTAATACGTCCCATATTATTATTGTAAATTTATCATGAATCAAGGAATTTACACTTATACATTTTATAAAAAGTTCTATATTTTAGTTTTTCTTTTTCATTTTATCTACTTGATTCCGAAATTTAAAAATTACAATATAGAATCTATATCTTAAACATGATAGAAGGAACTTAAATATACAATGAAGGGCATTAATAAATCAATAATTTAATAGCAATAATGGATTAATACAATATAACTGAGTCAGTACAATAATACATTCTACATAAATGAGGTGAAAGATTTCAATCCAAAGACTCAAAGATCGTTGTTAAAATATGTCGACAAAAGATTTTGTAAAAACTTCTTGATAACAATAAAATTTTCTTAAGTTAAAAATACGTATCTAATACGGTTTGCTACATGTAATATATTTCCAGGTCTCATAAAACATTTACGACAAATTTTTGTATGAATTTAATATGATTGTACAAATTTAAATAAATACTACACGGTTACAGACACATATAAATGGGTAATTCTAACTTTGATTATATACCATCACTCACACAGTGTATGATTTTTTTTAGTGTGATGGTATTTTGTATAGGAGATTTTTAGTTGACAAAATGAGTATCTTTGTATATGCTAAATTTTCCTCAGAAAAATCTGAGGAAATAAAAATACAGTAAATTTGCTTTCAATTATTTAAATACAATTCATCCATTTAATTCAATTAGGCTACAACTATACAGGATGTAAATACTTTTCATTTTCCAAAAGACTTTCAATTGAGTTTCTCTTCATACAAGAGAAAGTATGAAATCCTGCAACTTAGTTTTTTTTCATAGAGGACATACTCTGTGCCCACTAAAACATTTCGTGCACTGATTCTTTCGAAAAACACAACAAAAGAAGTCTTAAAATCTCAATAGTCAATACATTTCCACTAAAGTTTAGTGATAGAAATGTAATTAAAACTAATGACAAAACTAATTAAATTATTACTCATAAAGAACATACTAAAATTTCATGTTTTCTATACCGACAAATTGTTATTCCTACGCAGTCTGTACTGTTTTTGGACAATAAATTTATTATTATTATTATTATTAAGTTCATCCTCCTCCTTAAAAAATAAGGAAATTTTATTCAAATATTTTTTGTATCAATTTTTTGTCACATAGCCCTGATGATGGTAAAAACGTTGGTAAAATGACACATTTAAGTTATTTATTTATTGTCTTAAATGCAAGGATATCAATCCCCAGTAATTACTATGGCTGATAGCATTTCAAGTAAGAAATAATGTCCATTTTTCATATACGGTTTTTCCCCGTTTTACACTTATTACGTACGTACTTCACCCATGTAGGAAATAAAATGATACGTCGCTGCCAGATAGAAAAATCATTCTCTTTATAATAAGCCAGCAAATAATAAATCGAACATCTTTTATATTAAAGGTTATTAGTCTCTTTATGAAATACTGGGCCTTCACCACCAGTTAATAAACTGGACTACTTACTTATTTGGCTGAATACATTCAGCCATTTTTTACATAGGTCGACTCTCGGCCACCTGGTAATCGAATGGAGAATTTTCGTCAAGAATCTTAGTAAGATTTATTACATTTACTAAGACATTTTTATTGCAGTATGTGTTAAGGGGATATGTAGAGATAGACGGTAGGAGGTGGGTGGTAGGCTATTGTTAGGTGGGTCGGTAATCTGTGTTAACCAACAACTAGGCACACTTGAAGGTGTTAGTATATTAGTAGTTCGTAATACTTATTGATACTAAGAGGAGTAGGTTTTAATTGAACAAATATTCCAGTCCTTGTCCGCCGGCTTTTTTTATTGAGACTGCAGTCACTAACGGGTGGCGACATACGTACAGAGCAATAACGAATTCAAAAAACACACTTCAAGGTTTGGTACAGGATACTCTAACCATCATTTATTGCAGAAGAATGTATGGGCGCAAGTGACGCGGTAATTTAAAAAAACTAGAAATAGAAGATGAATGCAAAGACAAAGTGATTATTGAGAGCATCGTTGACAAGTTCAATGTGTACAATAACTGTTCAAAATTGCGACAACCAACAGTGATACAAGTTTGAAAGCGGCGGTGAAGCGATCATTGAACACATTCTAAGATACCAGGTATTTAACCAAAACGTGCAGCAGCTACAGGGTTTCGAGCTACGAGATCCTCATCTGAGTCAAGTGGAGTCGCATAAAGAAGACACTTCAGATCATCAAAAAAAAAGGGATTTTTGCGCCTTAAGGCATTTAGTGTCCTGTGCCAACATTTCAAGTTTGTACTATGAATTTTAGGTCACTCTTCTTTTTTTCAGATGTTAAAAAGCTAACAACAACCAGTATTTTATATTATTAAGCGCATGCTTCTAACACGTATGCAAGAAACATTACTGATCTTTGCGACCACACAGCAATAATTTCACACTGCTTAGATAAGAGTCACACAATGGAATTAAAACGGCGTATTTAAAATAAATTCTACATAAAAGGTATTCAGAAAACTATTTGCAAATAATATTATGTTAGATTTTCAAGAAGTTCTGAAATAGACGGTGTCACGGTCCTTCCGTTGTGGTTCGTTATTAATTGGCCGAGCTGAATCGCTAGGGTTTGGACGCGACGTGAAGGAGGAAATTATAAGACAGGTCATACAAAGGAGTGATAAGGTTCAGTGATTCTGTGAATTTGATTGAGACATTTCATTATACTTACTACGTGTTTAGGTTGCGCAAGGGGGCGGCCAGAGAGAAGCAGGTGGAAGACATGACGTAATCTGACTAGGGGTACGATGAGTGCGGAACGGACGCTGGTCCACACAGCTTCCGGTTTCTGGACGGACGTTGGACAGAAGGGTAGCAAACTGGGGTGACTCTTCAACGCAACTCCCACGCAGAAAATCTTTCCGTCTGCTCTCGGATGATCAGATGACAGAAGGAGTTTGTTGTGGTTTCACACAGAGGCAACTTTTATTCTGTTACAGATTCCTTGTGCTCCGGATCAAATCCGCCCCTCGATTTTATACGGTTTTACTCGTTACGTCATTACCCACTAACCTACTTCCTCTCGCCAGGCGACGTCATTCTTGCAGTTTGGAGGTGTCTTCACGAAAACAGAATTTCCACGTATAGGGAGATGTACTAAGTAGTCTAGCATCAAATAAAAACCATCATTGACCTCTCAACTATTTATTTGGTATGCATAAAGTACATAATAAAGCTGAATATATATATA
>NNCF01127974.1:145492-158051 GCA_002313205.1 Laupala kohalensis
AAAAATACAGGAGAATTGACTTTGCTTTGTATTTGCCAACAGTCAGAGAAAAAGGAATGTGACAAAGTGATGAAACTGTTTGGTATGAACCATGTAAAGATTTCGCAGAATTATGAGTATATGAAAACGAACTTGATAAATTAAATGGTGTTAATATTTTTTCCTATGATTTTTTATTTCCTCTACAACATTTTAAAATGAGGGGTCTTTAATAAAAAAATTAGAGAGTATGTTATGTATTTCTTTATTTTCCATTCGGATATACGCGGATTTATACACAGACGGCAATGTCATAAATATTTTTATTATTTTCTAATTTCTACTGCATCGCAATCTGTAACAGCTCATTTGTCATTGAAATTTATTATTTATTTAAGTACTAGAATTCGAGTTGTATTTTACAATATATTATTAAACTATTCGATCAGGTTTAAACGACCGCATCCCGTACCAGAATATAATCTACGTAATGATATCTGATTCGTATAGTGACAGGAGAAGAGGGGATGCTAAAGATAGTATTAGCGTAACATGAATTTAATCACCAAATATTATCGGCAGTATCGAGTATTGTGATTTAAACTTGAGTAACATACCTCATTGAAGATTTAAATGAAATAATAGCAATTATAATGGATGGTGTAATACATTGCAACAGATCTCTTATGCGAGAGAAAAACCAATTAACTTTAAAACTTGAAGGTCTTTGAAGTATTATTTGATGTATAGTACATGTTCTGAAGTAGTTTAACGTTACTTTCATCTATGGATCACCGGACATTTAAAAAAGCTCTTAAACGATTTGTTAGGCGAGTTGCATAAATCACGAATCGATTACGTTCAACCGACAAATTTGTCCAAACTCTTATTCATTTTAAACGAGTCAAGCGAGTTTCTGAATATTGATTTTATTATAATGTTAACTGATGAATACAAATTAAATCGCCATTTCTTAATAATTTTTCATACCTTCGTTTTAAAACAGTTAGAATAATAATAAAAAATTATACATCGTGACGGGACCCACTTTAATACGAAATAGCAGTGGTTTAGAGACCATAGAATGTATATTTCATTCTTTCTTTAGCCGGGATTCGTAGGCAAACGAGCTGCTTCTTGATGGTTGGCGTTCGAACCTCTGCGAAGGTTGGTGGGAGATTCTACTTCGCAATCGATTTTCTGGAAACATTGATGTAAGTTTTGAGGAAAGCGCGACATATATAATATGCGTCACCATGTAATATGAAATGGAATTACACATGACTCGTCGTATTTGATCAAGAAAAGTTTTTCCCTTTTTGATAGAATAGGTCTAACATGATTTCTAACTACTGTGTCAATCCGTGTTTAATTCTCAGATGCTTCAGAATCAAAATATAGGTTATCTCTTCAATCGCTCTGTTAATATCTCTTTCACAATTACAAAGCGAATCCTTCTACTTCTATGCACTTTCTACCACACTTAATATAAAAACTATTGCTAGCTTCTAAAACCTCCACGTGGGTCAAATTGTTGGTAATGCCAGCTAACCTGCCCATCTACTTCCGATATAGCCCCAAGTAGATAAGCTTGGGATCGCGCTATATTTCCCATACAATAAAAAAACAGATTGACTTTTCTTCTGTTTTCGTGTTACTTCTTAACTTACAACTACACTTACATGTAAAGCAGACACAAACCAAGAAGGAAATGACGTCAAATCTATATACGTTAAACATTATAACCCTCCTGCACCCTTTGACTGAAATATGTGACAAAATACCCGCATTTTGGTATAACTATAAGAATAAATGTATCGTGGACCAGAACCCAAAAAAATGCAGAACGCAAAGTCTTGTACATATTAAGTAGAATCATGCGAAGTAAAGCAACGGTACCGAAAATAGCGCCAAATCTTGCAGATAGAATGTTCAATTCAATCTTGGTACCCGGAATAGAAATGAACGGGACAGAAGTATAGGGGGCAGGAGAGAATATAATGTTTAATTCTCTTCGAAATACGTATCAAATACGAAGTCAATAATGAAAATTGTCTCTTGGGGCTCATTTCGAAATTTTGGTGAATATTTTTATGTAAACCAACTTTATGTTCCATGTATGCAGGAAATATTACTATCTACTGAGCAGCATAACTCCTGGAGGTCTCGCAATATATATTAACATTAGGGGCATACAGATCCTAAATCCGGTCCTTATTAGCTCCCTTGATAATGTTATGTTTTCACTCTCCTTATACCTCAGAACATGCCTTACATTTTTTTAATTTTGCGCTGAAACATTTTATGTTGTAGCATCTTCTCTATTTTATCGCTGATGGAGCAAAGATCTCGAATGCTTCTGTACGTACACCATGCTAATTAGGAATATTTGTGTGTACATATTTTAAGGACCTTTTCTGTAGAATTTATCGAAAACGGGGGTTACAGTAAAACACGGGTTTATTCTGCATGGGCACCAACCATAATATATGGTAAATTTAGTGTGGTATGCGTACCACTAGATCATATTTGCCGCGATCGCAGCAGCTTTCGGTGCAACTCGGGCCGCCCCGGCCGACGTCGTGCCGGGCGGGCTCATGCGAAGCAAGCATAGGAGGAGCCTCACTTTCTCCACAAGACGGCCGGCGCAGGAACTCGCCACGCATGCCCACCACCACCGCCGCCATCTGGCCAGCGGGACCACCGCCAACCACCGCCTCCAGGGCGGTGGGTATATATAGGGTGGCGGAACGGTCTTTCGTCGAAGAGGAAGCTGAGCGAGCAGGAAAACTCTCACGGAACTACGGAACATTGGATTACCTGGATTCTTCGATAAAGACACTGCTACGCCTCTGGAATTAACTGTAGTCCGTTTGGCCCGGACATAATTGTTTACTGTAACAATTACGGAAATAAAACCCGTTGTTGAGTTTACTTTGTCTTGTTGATTCTTTCCCTGACGGGTCACAACATTTAAAAACAAGGGAAATACCGGAATTGTGATTCAATTTATACTCTGGGGATTGGTAGTTTTTGATTTTATACCAGATATTTGTTATAAAACGTCCGTTTGTAAAGCAACATCTGTTTACAGTGTAATTTAATTTTTTTGCTTGAAACAGTACAACGTATGTTATAACCGGAGCAACACGTGAAAATCTAAAAACCTTAATTTGTTATTGTCGTAATCTCACTAATCCATGACACTGTTTTTATCTGACAGAATTTCAAGTAGCAATACCTGCTGGGCAATTGAGTAACACACTATTTAGGCGGCGCCAGCAACTCACTGGCGGAAGAGCTCGTGGTGGCTTCAAATGTAATCAAATTTAATTTTCCGAGCGGTAGCTTAATATCTAATTAAGAAGGAGATCCAAAGCAAGAGGTACTGATAATGCCTCTTTTCCTGAGGCCATGCGTTGGCACCTGATTAAACATCCAGTTAGCAAGTTAAAAACGTTTGCGTCAGCGAAAAACTGCACGCAACGATCTACAACCTCCTTTGGATGTAAGCTGGATTTCGAAGTAGTCCACAAACCAGTAAAGTGCGTCTCTGGAAATCAGACATTTTTTCTCCAAATTTCGTCTTTCTCTGTTTTCGGATTTTATAACGATTTAGGAAACTGCCGTATGTCGTTCACCGCCTTTGAATGTTTGGACTTATGTTATTTTAGGATGATATTTGTGGGTTGGTTAAAGTGATTCGGCGAGTCCCACACGCGGGGACTGTCATGATGGCTCTCCTTAGTAAGTAACAGCATTTTCCTTAGCATTACAAAAAAAATAGGGTTTTAATAACTTCGATGTCGACGAACCGTGAAACCCCAATTAAAACAAAGAAATCTTCTAACGTGTGTGACATTATAGTACATGAGAAAACGGCAACGTTCAGCGTTAAGAAGACCGGAGTACAAATTGGCGAGGACTACATTCTTAAAAATTGTTGAGTGTGAAATTTATAGTGTGTGGTTTCGTTTCTGTAGATTTGAATGTAATATTACACACAACATTTCCTCCCTATTTAATATTGCACTTGGTAGGACTAACGTGATTATTTTTAGGGAGCGCCGCATGTGCGTGTAGATCTGCGCGGTATGACTGGTGTAGCTGGCGTCCAGGTTGCTTTTGGTGTTTTGTTTCCACGGATTCTATGTGGCACTCTTTGAGCTGGTCTAGCGGTAGCTGGCACTTGTAAGTACTTGATCCGCCGTGGTTTAAGGAGAGCTTCGGTAAGTTAGTCACTGTTCGCATTTTAAATCTCTGGCGGGTTATCTTTCTGGAAGTAGCCTAATTTGGTCATTGTGGCGCTTAATCCATTTCTAACGGTGGCTGATATCATAGTGTAGATTGACACGGATTGCGATGGTACCGGGGAGTCAATTGTAGAGGTTCGGGTTTCCGCACAAAAATTGAACAGACAGTCGCACTTCGTGTGTGCGGGATTTTTAGTCCATTTCTGCTGTCTGTTTCACGCAAACCCTTGTGCGATCATCTTTTAGTAACAGGTTAAGGCGTGTTCGAAATTCCCGTCCTAGAAGAATTTGTCCGGTGGTAGAATGTGACACTTTTGAGAACAAGCTAAGGAACTCGTTCAGGTTGGACTGCAAGAATAGATTTAATGGCCTGCATGGTGTAAAGGGCTTTCTACATTGTTCGGACGTACTGTTCTGCTTGCCCATTGGCTGATGCGAAATACAGCGCTCTCAGTTTGTGGTACTCACAATTCAGGAGGAAAATCTAGTACAGTACTGCAATAAACTGCCACCGTTGTCCTAAACGACGGTGATGTGAGTGCCGTATGCGGTAAATATGTTATCCAACACGGGCGACTGTTGCGACTGCTGTTGTGGAGGTCATCGGCTGGACCTCAATCTCTTAGCTGAAGGCGTGTAAAACAATGAGGAGCACAGTGTCAGCTACTGCGCCCGTTAAGTCGATGTGGATGCATTTCCGTGATGCCTTCTGATACTCATAGTGGTGCTTGCGGAAATTAATTAGAGCGTACACATGTGGTGCAGGATATTGCGATCATCTCAATGTCAGACCCAATACCTGAACAAAAAACGAAGCTACGTAACATTCCTTTCATTTTTACGATTACTAGATGAGCTGCATTAAGTTTGTTTAAAATGACATCGCGTAATGCCGATAAAACCACTACTCGGTGCTCAAACATCAATCAGTTGGACGAAATCGTGTAGTTTGCTTCAAATGCCTTGGAGGACGAGATCTTGGCCTTCTTCCAAGAGTTTCACAAATCTCTCACGATGAGGGTCCTAACTTGTGTGTATTGCAATGGTTTTTTGGTTTTTTTATAACTGCTGCTTCTGGTGTTCAGTTTCGTCTTAATCGTCTGTCTCTTCCTTGTGACGTGAAATTAAGTGTTGGGTCTCGTTGACGATGGATGCTAACGGCGATTTGTAGCAGTAGTCAGCGTTGGTGTTTTGCTTCGATATATTAAATTCAATAGTGTATGAAAAGTGTGCGAGATAGTCGGCATATTTGGCCATTAAACTGATGCATAGGGCTTGTAACGCCTTCTGTGGGTGCAGGATCTTCGTCATGAGTTTTTGGTGCGTTATGAGGTTGAAGTGACGAGCAAACAAATAGTTGTAAAACGTCTGCACTGCGCAGACAATTGCGAGAACTTTTATTTTCGAATTGGGGAAATCTCATCTCCACGGTTGACATCGTCCAACAAGCGTAGGCGATTGGCCGTTGACGAGACAGCACTGCCGCTTTTTCTGGCGTTCGTTGTCAGCAAAATTGGTAGTGCTGTGTCATATTGCATAAGAACCTGGGGAGAGATTAGAGCGNGGCGTTCGTTGTCAGCAAAATTGGTAGTGCTGTGTCATATTGCATAAGAACCTGGGGAGAGATTAGAGCGCTCGTGATATCCAGGTGAGCTGTTTCTGTCTCGGGTGACCGGACGAGTGTCGTGAAGACACTCTGCAAGCAGTAATCAGGGCATGAGATCAGAGGAAGTATATTAGTAAAGCATGGCGGGGGACTGCAAACCTTGTATAAACTAATAGAGTAGGGAGATGAGAGGAGTAGAATAGAGGAGAGTAAAGAAAAAGACGGTAGTTGTGGAGCCGGAATTTCGGGGCAGTTGCTTGTTAAGTGGCACCCCAGGACTGGTTCTCCGCTACGATTATCTAAGAGTCGAAACCTGCACGGTCCAGTATCTTCTTTTTCTGGGTTCTGAACCAGAACCGCTACGTCATGGCTACTACGGACTTCACAGTGGCCGCCGCTCAGCACCATCACGAATCTGTGTAAGTACCAATAAATGCATCTTACGAGCTTTGAGCATCTCATTTTCAGACCCGATCATTTCGTGCCTAATTAGATCTCTTCTCTTCTTTCCCTCACTCGCGTCCGACCTTAGTAGCTAGGATCGGCCAACACAGACACGAGCTACGAGGCAGGAACAGCGACACGAGCTAGTCCGTCAACATCATGTCCCGAAATGGTCGATGTTTCGATTATAAGTCGTGGATAAAATCGCTTTAATATGTCGCTTTAACAAAGTACAGCTGGCGTTCCTAATAAGTCGTAAGTTTCGACGCGTCCCATAAAACTCGAATGTGGTCACTAGACTTGTGGACGCCTCATGCATCGATCTTATGGAAAAGAGGTTTCAAGATTGCTCCTGCGAAGTTGCAGTTGGTTCGGTTGAACTTGAGACTATGCTAAAAACAACGCTCCAGTGTTGAGGTGAGGCCCTGCATTAGCTTTTGAAAACTATCCGCAAAAACAAAGCTGTCATAAAAAAACGAACGACATTTGGGAGATAGTGAAAACCCGAGTCCATTAACCGCTTCCAGATTGTGGGAAGTTTGGCTGCTCCGTAGACCGTGTTGGGCCGATCTCGATCGCGCGTGTTCGGCTAATGAGACCATGAGTTGATCGTAAGGGCGTTGATGAACTTATCGTCAACCTCGAGATGAGTGTACGCGTCAGTGTCGTCCAGATGACGGAAGAGGGAAACACCGTGTATCCGGTTGAACTGTTAGTCCATTTTTAGGATCGGGCGTTCATTGATGATTAACCGCGGGTTGAGAGTCTGCTGGTAGTGTCCAGTAATTTTTAATTTGCCGTTCCTCGTAACGACGACATGTGTTTTTGATACCAAACCCGAGTGCTCTACTCTTTTGTAAATAATTTTGTCGTAATTTTTTTTTCGTATGCTAAATTATCCTCTTTCATGTAGCAAAAAGTAAATATTATACTGCATAACATATTTCCAAAATACTGTTTGTACAAATATACATATTTCAGGAGCAGATCATGTGCATCATCAAGTTGGTCATGCCATATGGAATTTTTAATAGAATATGGAAGTCTGACGACAAGAAACTGTGGTGAATTTCAAATTCATCAGGTACAATTTCATGTAGAGACGACACCATATATGGAAGCTCATATTAAACATGTAAATAGCTTAAAATGTGTAGAAACGTATTTTTAGATATAGATTTATATTGTTAACGTAAATTGTATGTGTAAAGTTTTTTATATTTAATAAGAATGTGAGCGTTTGGTCAATAGAGTGTTCTGCTACAGCGTTTTCCATGGGCGTTGAGAGTGTCATGTGTACACAGAGCGTTTCTCAAGTATTGAAAATTGCGTCCTGAGGGGATTATCAGATATAAAGATAGGTAGAGCCGCCTCTAGAGCGTTGCGTCGCTAACGAAACTTTCCATGGAACGCTTTGCGAAAGTTCACGGAATACTTAACGTGTCCGATAATCGTTCCACTTTATGAAAGCAGAACACTTTACTGATACTCACAAAACACACTATTTTCGCCAGGGATGGCGTCAGGTACGGGTTCGGGCCATAATGTTAGAATTTAATACACCGTAGTCCGGGTTAGTTGTTGGAGAAAAAATTTAGTAGAAACCATAAATGATGGTGGTAAAAAATGTTACTAAAAGTAAGTGTTACTATTTATACGTGGGCGTTAAATGTCCCAAAATTGGCGTTTTTTATAGAAATATTATTCGATTATAGATTTCGCAAAAGATATTTCGACTACCCCAGAGGCACTTTTATTATCTTATTCTGCTCTCAACGGTACTTTCCAATTGTTCGGAACTATCATTGTTTGAAAATGAAATATAGTAACTCTTCGTTTAAAATCAGATATCTTACACGCCTTTATCAATATGAAACTTGTTTCAAAGTTTGAATTTGCGATCATGTAACAATGAATAAAACATTTATTATATTTACTTTCTCTTGTAAGTTGTGTTATGAAAGTATTGCGAAAGCGATGTTTTGAGCTCTCGAAAAAAAAAAAAAAACAAAAACGAATGAGATTCCGTGAACCGAACTAGTTGATTTTCGAACACTGATTTTCGATTGGTAGCGCTCAGCGATTTTGGCAAAACGGATGAATCAATTTCATTCGTAATAGCAATAAGCGTAGTATCTATCTCTTGAAAAAAAACCCGCTATATAATTTTTATTCTCTTAAAGAACATTTTTAAATTTCATAACAAAATTTTGAAAATTTCTCAAAAATGATGTTAATAATTTTGTCCTAAAATTGTTTGTACAAAATGTGCAATAAATACTTATTATATTACAATATGTGGTATTTTTCTTAAAGGATTGGTAAACACACATTAAAATAATTTCTATCTTGTGCACAATCACGTTAGTACAATGGTTTATAAGAATCCTAAAAACGATTCATTAATGTACAATTTAGGAAAACGGAAACACAAAAGATAAAATTAAAAAGAAAAAATAATGAAAACTGACACATAATACTACATTGCACCAATACAAAGTATTCATATTGAACGTCTTTTTAAAATGAAATTGAATTTTTTGTCTTATTTCACGATATTTATACTGATAAATACATCGCGAATGTTTCAAAATTAAGATAAGCAATTTAAAAAAAAAACAAATTTACCAAATACTGTATATTACTGTAAGGTGATATAGTTGATTTGAGCACTCGAAAGGCAGTACTTAAACTAATATTTTGAACTTTCTTATGTAAGAGGTGTGTACAAAATTTTGCAACACGTGTGTTTATTTATAGAAATGTCTATTTATGTAAATTTAATCTCATTCTACTAAAGGTGAAAATGTAAAATCCGTATGACACAAATAGATTTGTGCCACTTCTCTTCATTACACTACTAAACGTATAATCCTATAGTTTCCATAGGTTGTAAAATTTATTTTCTTTCTTCCTCAAAACTCGAGCAATAATTTGTGTGTTGACATAAGATAGGTTATTATTGTTGGCCAAGAAGATGACACTTGCTCAATGTTTTGCGTGGAGGACAGAGAGATTTTATTAAGTTTAAATTTATTTTAGATATTTAATGTTTTTCTTATAGTGGTTTGAGGAGAATTATGTTCAAAATTGAATAAAAAATGGTTAAACACCGCATCTAGTGTAATATTTTTTCAACTAATTTTAACTATTACATAGTGTCCGAAGTAATGTTTTCTCCTTTATTGCTTACGCGGTTAATCTCTGTGCACAAACCAGAAGGCTACTTCGGGTCAGATAGCGCAACCTCACCTAAAAGAGTTCTTTGAAGCCTTCCAATGACTACGATGTATTTGTACACCCTTTGAACTTGTCTTCTGTCTCAGAAGTCGTACATCATACTATTTGTGTGACTCTGTCATATTGTGTTGTATAGTGTTGATGTCTTGTGTTGAATTTTTGTTTATATTTCGTGTTGGATTTTCATAAATGCAACATACTTCCTCAATTTAATCAAGGTAATATTGGCAGAGATAAAGATACATTTCTTTTTCATCATCCATATAGAACATAAAAATTTGTTCCCGTTGGATCTAGTTTTCGTGTTTTTTGGCGTGTATGTAGAGAGTTCTTCTTAGATGCATGTTGATTGAACCTATGAATGGAACAGTCCACCTAACGACTTGTCGTCACCAGTTGAATTGCTGTTTAAAGGATTTTACTTGTACTCTAAGTGGTACGTGCATGTTCATGATGTAGTCACGTCAGTTGACTTACCAGGATAATAGAATTTAATTTATGTTCTGCTATTTTAAACGGAGTTAATTGTTTCACGCTATAATTAAAACTTGTAAAGTACACTGTCTGGAAGATTTCTTTTCTTTTCGGGTTAGATATTTAGTCTTTAATGTTAAAGGTATTTTTTTTTGTTTAAAGGAATTTTCTTTTCATTATGTTTAAAGTAACTTTCTTTTCGTGATGTTAAAAGTAATTTTCTTTTCGTGATGTTAAAAGTAATTTTATTTTCGTGTTATTAATGTCATTTCCATGATGATCAAGGATGCGCTACTGCTGGTTTGAAAAAAATATATGTGTAATAGAAAATATTTTACTACATTTTTTAAATTTAACTTCTTTCATATTTTGTGTTACATAATTTACTTCAAACTGAGTTTGTGTTAAACAAATTACTATTTACTTTAATCGTCTAGGTCACGTACTTGTGAGGGGAGGACTGAAACTTCAGAATGTTATTAAATCTAGATTCGTGAGACCTAGACAATTATGTACGGAGCATGAATTTCACGAATAAATGTCTGGTGTAACGTCACGAAATGAATTTTCTCTATCTTTGTAGCCCTTGTCACTAACGACAATAAGGACTGTCTGCTGCTTCTAGAACTGGAGCTACGGAATGGTAACTGACGTCTTCATATTGTGCATATTGAGCGTGTCTTTACCATTTTACACGAGTGCACCAGTTCGAATATATTTATTCAAATTATTGCTTTTGATTACCTCGTTGTTCAGCTTATGCCCTATAGCCGGCCCCAGCCGTCCTTGCGCCATATGTATTTATTTGTAGATTGATATATTTAAGAAAAATATTTTCTCGTGAACGAAAACCTAAAACACTTCCGTATTTCTCCCTAATAGTTGTTTACTCCATGGATAATTATTTAAGAAAATTCACGTTTATGTAAAAATGTCTGTGGATCTGTATGCAATTCTATGGCTTCTTTTAATTTTGAGTTATAGCTTAAACGCTGAACTAATCTCCATCATTGGAACATTTAACAAGTGCAGGTGGAATGTGGTTCTGAATTTGTTATATCGAAGCAAACGGACTACTTGTATGTCATGACAAATTATTAGCGATGATGCCACACTGGAAGGTGCTGAAAAATATCACGGAAAACCTACTTGTTTCTTATGGAGAAGACCTATTTTTGTAAGTCTTGTACAACCTTAGACTTGCAAACTTTCGAGCAGCAACATCTGAGTCACTCGGCTGAGCTTTGATTCATCCGATTTCTAGGTATCTTCACCATTCAAGGAAGATATGCAATTACTAACAAATAATTGCTGTTTCACACGCATTTGAGAAAAGGGAGATCTGACCAAGTGATGCTAAATAGTAAGACTACGTAAGTTCATGTTACAAAGTTATTCATGTGCAAGTTCCCATTCTCTACCTTTGTGTAGAAACCAAAGAAACATATTAGATCTATAATTTTATGTATTTTTTATTTTAATATTGACATTTCGTTTTGTTCATCTCCCTTTTTTCTGTATTGTAGTAAATTTCCCTAATAGAGTTAATATGAAATAATAGAAACAAAATTTTATTTCGATATTTTAATACAAAGAAATAAAACTTTATAATTAGGGTCTTAAAAATGTGTGAAAGATCATTTTAATAAGCAACAGATACGTGTGTTTGGTTTTATCACCGAGATTCAGAATCGGATGTGGGTATTGAGATGATGTCACTGCACGTAATGCGAAACTTGGCAGCAGTCGGTGACATACAACGGCAAGAGTTTAGGCTTCCTTTTGAAAGGGCTGACTTTCCTCATGATTGTTCAAAGTGCGCGCGGTAAGTAGATGCCAGAAATCGGTAAATTAGTCGGTTTTTTTAGTGCGATCCTGCGTGCAATTGTCGCTAATATTTTGACATGACATACTATTAGTCCATATGTTTCACTATTAAAAAAATCGAAATGCGCTTGTTGTAAGTTCCCTGGCAAGTAAGGATATGTCTTTTGTTGAGCAGATGTCTGAATGTTTTGTTATACTAGAAAATAAAGTGCACAAGATCGAAACGTGGAATGACGAAAACGAATAAAGATTCTCGGTGAAAGTGCTGACTCTCCATATAATTGATACGCTGACAGTCGATGTAATGATAACTGAGCGCGGAAAAACAAACAAGTGAGGTTTCGTTCATTTTTTAATAAAAGTTTTAATTTGTTTCTGATAAAACTTTCTGGTTGGGTTATAGATAACAACGTAAATTAATGTTACAATTAAAACGACATGTAATATTAGTAATAGACGCCATGACAGGAGGAGGGACACATCGTTACAACCGCTGCTACTGCTTCCNAAGGGACACATCGTTACAACCGCTGCTACTGCTCCCATCGCCTTGGTTGCCTCAGTATCGAGTAAATCCGCATTTCTTTCAAATAAGACAAAATTAATATTAAAATTCTCAAACCAGTAGATTAAATTAAGTGAATTAAAATTTTTTATCTAGTATTGTGCGATTACCATCTTAAAATTAATGACTGAAGTGCTGTGTCGCAGTTAAGCAGTGACATATTTTCGTGAA
>NNCF01127975.1:0-35626 GCA_002313205.1 Laupala kohalensis
TTCAGCTAACAGAGGTAATTATGTGGAATAATTACGGCTGAGATCAACTGATAATGTGCTATTGAAAAAAAGTTTTTAGATAAGGAAAAGTTTTTTAAATTATGTTCATCACGATGTACAATATGAAATGCTGGAAATTATGGCAAATCAAACGCGAGACAATATACTTGAATGTGCTAAGAAAAGTAAGCATTTGTCCATAATTGTCGATAAAACGCCAGATGTTTCACATCATGAGCAGGTAACTCTTGTAATAAGATATATCACAGAGGAACTGGAAATCGAAGAACGATTTCTTGTGTTTTTCAAAACAGATTTGACCGATGGTGAAACTTTGTACAAATTGCTTCTCTCTATTTTCGAAAAATTTGTTATCAGTCCTCGAAATATAATTGCACAATGTTACGACGAGTGATATGAGCGGTATTTACAAAGGAATGAAATACAACAATCCCCACATAATGTATGTACATTGCTACATGTATTCTCTAAATCTTACACTTGCAGATGCCTCTAAGAGCATTATTTGTGAACGCAATGTTTTCAGTACAACACAACAATTGTACTGTTTCATTAAAGCTTCTCCCAAACGAAATGCAGTGTTAACAAATGTGGAGAATTTAGTCAGTGCGGAAGGTAATGATTTGTCTCGCAAAGCACTGAACGACACAAGATTTAGCAGCAGGTACGATAGCTTGCGTGTCATTCAACAGCACCTAGTAGACATAGTACTTACTTTGGAAGAAATTGAAGTTACGGACCCAACAATTGGTGGTGAAGCTCACGGTTTGATAATGTTTATCATTAAGCTTGAGTTCATTTTGCATGTCATGAAATGTGTGTTTGAAAAGACGAACATTCTTTCAAAATACATACAAAATCATCATGTATCAGTTCATGAAGTGGTTGATATTGCCAATAGAACAATAATGTCTTTAGCTGATAATAGTTGTTTCGAAATGAACCTACAGGTACTTTATCAAGTTCACCTGGACTTGGCAGGCGCCTCTTGCTTACAGATGTCGCCTGCGCTTGCGCAGTTCGTCAGAATTGACGTTCCCGCCTTGAAGATATATTAATTATTCTTCAGTAACCTGTCGTCCCGAGACGGCAGAGATAAGCTATGAAAGGACAACGCGTGTAATCCGCTCGCATAAGGGTAGTTCAAACTTACGCCGCCAGAGCGCACCAGTGACCGGCTAAAAATTTTGCAGGCTCAAAGCAATATCTCTGAATTCCTACGTTTGAGTGCGTGTCGGTAGCTCGACCTTGACCGTCGAATAATATGATATTCATCTGTTTCATTTTTTATGGTATATTTTTAGGGCTGCCTTTGTACGAGAACGAGACGAAGAAAACAAATTCGTATTGTATCGTATATAATTGTTTTATGCTAATTTTTTCATATTGAAACATTTATTTTTCATTCACATTATTTATAATGTGAATTATTTCTTAATTGAACATATTATTGGCTAGGCAATTGAATTTCTTCACGACAATGAAATCCTGTTTTTTATAAGCTCCAATGAGATTAATTCATCTTCAACAATAGGTGTATAATTTTTATTGGAGTGATCTTCTTTGCATTCATTCTTGTGAAACAATTGCTTCAGATCAACGAGAGCAGGCGCTGTGTGGAGAAGGATGAGTCTTCAAGCTAATTTTCTGTGTTTTGTGTGAACAATAGTAATGAATGTGAATTCAAGAAACTTTGGTCTGAAGCACTTAGCTTTTGCGAAATTCACAGTTTCGAGGGGTCTACTGTTCCACGCAAGCGGAAAGTTACGCAGAAAATTGGTTCACCCCAATTATGATTCACCTAAAGACTTTTAGTCAAGAACATTTTATTACCATCTACCAGACACCCTCTCTGACAACATCAGATCGCGTTTTGAAAAAAATATCATCTGATTGTACTGTGCCGTATAGAAACATTACTGACTGCTTCAGTGAAGAATAATAAGGTTTGTAGTGACATTATCAAAGAAGCTTGTTCAGCTGTAAGTGAAGCATTTGGTATTGACAGTGAAACTTCATCTGTAGAAATTGTTGTGTTCTCTAGAAAAGATCCTGAAGAAACAGATCGTAAACTTATTTCAAAGTCTGTGCTGCAATTTAAGTGTGAAAACATTCACAATCAGAATGTATTTCCAAACCTTTTCCAGCTTTTGAGATCATTTGTAACCGTCCCTGTGTCCATTGCATCGGCAGAACGATCAGTGTATTGAAAAGAGTGAAAAATTATTTGAGAAATACAATGCTTCAAGAACGTATATCGCACTTGTCAATGTTGGCCGTTGATAAAATGGCCCTCAACTTGGATGACTGTGTGGAAGTGTACGCCAGACAATAGCAAATACACTTAACCTTGTTTTAAAACTGTAAGTAAATAAATGACTATAAGAAGCTTATTTTCTACATTTAGTTTCTATATCTAACACTATTTATTTTTCTTTACGTATTGTTGTTGTGTCCCGCCAGGGAATGAATCAACAAGTACAAGGTTTATTGCAGTAATTGTTACAAGTGAACAATCTTGTCCGGGCCAAGCGGACTACAGAAAGTACCAAAAGCGTAGCCGTGTCGTCTTCCAAATGTTCTAGCAGTCCAGTATTCCGGTGTCCAGTGAGAGAGATCCAAAGTCAATAGCAGCGTGGTTGTTGTCGTAGAAAGGTTGTAGATCGTGGTAACTCGTAACTATCTCTGCTCACTCCGCTTCACTCTTCATCTGTGGTGCCTTGCCGCCGCCCTTATATATCCACTGCCCTGGAGGTGGTGGTGGCGGCGACCTGGCGGCCGGATGGTGGCGGTAGCTTGGGGGGTGGGAAGGAGGGGCTCCTCCCTTGCTCGCTCTGCTTGAGCGCGCCCGGCTCGACGTTGGCCGGGGCAGCCCGAGTTGCTCCGATTGTTGCCGCGACGGCGGCAAATACAATTTGTGGTACGCATACCACAATTATGTAATGTAATAGGGTACGAAACGCCTTTGAGTAAACTCACGTATTTGACTTGGGTTAATGATCACTTTTGGTTTTTATTTTAAACAAGCAATTCCTTTTAAAGTTATGTTTTTAGTACTACTCAAAATGTGAGCACTATTATTAAAGCAGAAGTTTAGTTGGTAAACGGGTACTATGCAAATTCCTGTGTATAAAGATCTTACGGTATTAGATCTAAATTTGAAAATTTTCTCTTTATTTTTTATTTGCTGATTTATGTAATCATGTTTATGTCATATGATACATTACATATCTATCGTCTCGTAAATTCTGTGTTCTCTTTCTGCCACTCATGTTTTTAAGTCTACTCAAGAGTCCCGCGTAGGTACTCCACTAGATTTTCAGTGCTTCTTTAATNGAATATATCGTAAGGTACACGTGACAAACCCGTAATATTTTGTATAGGTATTTACAAGTTTATAGTAATTAAGGAGCATTTTAGTTTCTATATTTAATAAGTTTACTTTAGAATGTAAAAAATTGAATTTTTTATGAAATCATTTCACAAACGTATTTAGTTAAAAAATAATTAGTGGGAATTCGAAATGATGAATTTAGTGGTATGCGGGATCCAAAACGTCGGTGACCGCTGGTCTTGAACATGTACTTTCTATTCGTCCTCAATAGAGATCATCAGTAGCTTTGTCAGCGAATACTTGCTCCTGTTTCACCTGCTGGAGCACCAGCGATGTATCAATATGAATTTTATATACATCGATCTCTCCAATTAGAACCTACGTTATGTATAAATCTTGGAGACAATGGATTCGTTGCGCAGCTATTTATTAGGATTTTTTCAAGTTCTTTTATACTTGTCATATTCTTCCTAATTAATTAATTAATCAATCATACTGTTACTTTGAAAACATGAACATCCTGTCGCTCGACATCGTCATTATATGATTCTCTTTTTATTTATCTCCTTTTATTTCGATGTGTTTTCATATATTTCCCCCGCCTTCCTAGTGAGATGGCAGGCGCAGGGGGTTTATCATCTTTTCCGCCATCATTATGGAGTCTAATTTCGATACAAAGTCCGCAAATGTGTCATATATCTCTTTATCCATTATTATTATTGTCCTCTACTTGCACGGCTGGAGGTCGTGCTAGTCGGATAAATCTAATACCTCCAGGTCACAACCAGTTTCCCAAGGAGATGATTCACCATGAGTATGCTCTTACAGTACTTTGCGCAGAATATTGGCGTTTCCTCGTATTGCTACATCCTGGACGTCCCACTAATTCGCATTTCCAGGGAGTTTCTTTAAATTACCACCAAGATTGCATGGTAAACTACCCAATGCGTCAACAATGATAGCTACCACTTCTGCCTTCACACCCCACATTCGACTGATTTCAATAAATAGGCTATTATTTCAGTTGTTTTGCAACCTCCTTTGCAGTAACATTCTCATCACAAAGAATAGCTACATCGATGAGCATGCAGGTCTTCTTTGATCTGTTTCTGACAACAATGTCTGGTCTGTTGGTTGCAATTGTTATTATTGTTATTACAATAATAACAATTGCAATACAAATTATTAATAATATTACAATACAAATTGTTATTATTGTTATTACATACTATTACTATAATAATATACTATTAGGGAAATAATTAATACTTCATTTTGTTTCCAAATCTTTTGAATTTGTCTTAAGTGCTTGATATTTTTGAATTTTTGTTTGTTGTATTTTTTAAATTGTTAATGGAAGGAACAGCTACATCAATAATAAAAGTTTTTCTTTTAGATTTGTCTATTAATATTATGTCTGGCTTGTTATGATATGTAGTTAACAGTTGGTGAATTATTTTGGCCACTTGATTATGTCTGCAGGTTTAGTCTAGAGGAGCAAGTACTTGGCAACCTGAAATAATGTGATGGATTGTTTCATTGCAGGTGTGGCATGCGCTACATGATCCATCGACATTCTCATGCAGAATTTCTTTTGTGTAATATCTAGTTGGAATTGCTTGATCCTGTATAGCACACATAAATCCTAAAGTCTCTGCATGGAGCCGATTGGGTTTCAACTGTAAAGTAGATTCTTACTTGTCAACATTGGTAGCCTGAAGAGAATTTGGGAGTTGTCCATATAAGGGTTTAGTAAGCCATTTTGCACTACGGGATTTTATATCATTAATTGGNTAAGGGTTTAGTAAGCCATTTTGCACCACGGGATTTTATATCATTTATTGGTAGTTCAAAAGTTTCCGATAACTTTGGGGGGGGGTGTAATCTTTATCTAAACGAACAAGTAACTGATGAATGTTGTGACGACTCTTGAAATAATTTCTTAGTTTTGTAATTACGAAGATTTGCTACGTCTAACAACCCCCTTCCCCCAGTCTGGGTGTGTGGGACCAATTAACAATTCCAAATGTATATGTTAGAAAGGATACTGCCCAACTATTTATTGCCATAATAAGATTTTTTGCATTTAATTGTATCTTAAATATTGATATGAGACTTTTTCATACTTGTTTTGGAAACACTTTTTGATGTCTTAGTGGTCAAATTTACGATTTTGTAGGAAGCCAAGATACTTATAATTTTGATCTGAATCTTGACATTTTATGAATGATGCAGTTGGTACTTCATAATTTTCTCCTGACATGAATTTACCTCTATTAATGTGCATGGTAGCACATTTAACATCCAAAGAACATGTTAATGTCTGAGCTATAGAACTGTATAATTTTCAGATTATCTGGAGAGTTAGCAAACACCTTTATGTCGTCCATAAGCATTAAGTGGGTAATTTGATATGTTCTCTGCTTTATTTTTATTTTTTAACCAAATTTTTGCTTCATTGAGAAGTCTCGACAATGGATTTAAAACCAGGCAAAACCTTAACGGAATTAGTGAATCATCTTTATAAATCTCCTTTCGAATTTATATGTTACAGGTTTTTGTAGGTGCATGATATACTTTGGCCATCCAGTTTTTCATTATTCCCTCCATGAAATTAACTATTGTTGGATTGATCTTATAAATTTTGAGAATCTGAATCTACAATGAGTGTATCAAATGCTTTCCGATAGTCAATATATTCTATGAATATATTTCTTCATCCTTTTCGACTTTGTATTAATATAAATGAGTCAATAACCCATAAATCTCTTGACGCAACCTTTCTGCTCCTTTGCCAGTACCGAATTGTTGTCCAAAAAATTGAAAATCATGTCTGCTATTATTGATGGCAGTAATATGTAAATAGTAGGTAAGCATGTAATTGGGCGATACTTTTGAGGATTATTTTGGCTTCCATCTTTGAAGAGGACGTAAGTAATATCTTGTGTAAGGAATTGTGGAGTATCCTCGTGTTTCTGAAGCATGTGGTTAAATGCCGCAGCTAGCTGTTCATGGACACAAGTGAACTTCTTCCACCAATAATTTTGTACTCCATCAATTCCTGGAGTTTTCCAGTTCTTGGTTTTCTTCAAAGCTGCATTGACAAACTCTTTTGTAATTAAAAAAATCGGGCATCGATGGCTATTGAATGTTTGCTTCTTCCTCGTGAGCAATCCACTCTGCAGCTTCATAGTTGACTTCTTCTGACCATAGTTTTCCCCAATAGTTTTCCAGATCTTTCATCACCTGCGAATTAACTTGTGGGACAGCGTGATTTCCTATTGAACTGTAGAATTTCTTCTGATTTCTTTGAAATGCTCGATTTTGTGTTTTACGCAAATTTCTTTTTTTGATATCTGGCGAGACGAGATTGTTTAGTTGCCTCTAGTTTTTGTTTGAGTGTGTGTAAATAATTTGAATAATAATAATAATAATTATTATTATTATTATTATTTGCAGTTATTCCCTACAAATTCAATGTTTGCTTGAGTTGAACTTTGATGATTTCATTCTTCGGTCTATTTGCTTCCTCATCTTTTCACTGTAAATTCTTGTTCAAATCTGTGTGTTCTTATGATATCTAATCAAATAAATAATTAAAAATTACGACCTTTTATGGACGAATAATATTTTTATTTTTTAGTTCTTATGGTATTTCTGAATTTTTGTCAATTAAAAATATCATTTTCTGTCAAAATGTTCATTTGTCTAAGGTTTTTTCTCAGTTTCAAGTATCCATTTTGACGTATTATTGCTGGTGTTTGTGATGTCAAAGTTCCACCTTGTAATTCTGTTCTGGATCATTCTATGCATATGTCCATAAAAATTTGCTCTTTATCCATTACAAATGATGCACTTTCTTTTATATTTATGTATTTTCTCCCTATTCTTCTTCTCAAAAACTCTCGACTCTTCCTTTGTACACGTCGCAGTCCCACAGCACATGGTCATTATGTTCTTTTGCCTATTGACTAGGAATCTATTTGATGAGAACGCACGCCTCATTCAGCGATTGTGAAATTGAAACTCACCGCGTCAGTGAACGAACGGTTCTACAAACGCCGTCCACTGCTAAGTAACGAGAGGTCACCTATAATTGAAGTGCAGGTCGAGGTTGTCAAATACATGTGTCCCGACCCAGAAGCAGGTATATCAACTGTAGAACTACTAGTCATACGTGGGATGCTTAAATATCTTACTGATACTACTACTGTTTCTAGGGTAATGTTACACGTGTATCCTGTGTGTACTAATTGATGTATGACCTTTTGAGTGATTTACCTACAGAAATGATTTTTCATGCTAAAAACGTATTTGAATGCAATCAAATACGTTTTTACCATGAAAAATCATTTCTATAGGTAAATCACTCAAAAGGTCATACATCAATTAATTTGGGAAGTCAAGCATTTTGATGAGAGAGTTTTAATGATCCTCGCTTTTTCTGTACGTGTATATGAAACTAATTTCTAACTACCGAAACGTTACTCTTACATTTCATTTCTTTAGTAGATCATATGGTTGCAAAGTAACTTTTAGTGGTTTTATTTTATACATTTTGTGAAAATTGCGTTTAAAAATGGAAAACTATTATAAAATGAACTTTCTTTAACTTACAAAAACAACTAAAATCAATTCTTTCTGAATAAAAATCCAATATAAATTAAGAAGAACATGAAAAATTGTGAACAAAACCTAAAGGACAATAATGGATTTTAATATCGTCTCTCTGAAGAGAGGAATCGAAAACATTCTAAGGGTCAATTTTCTCAGAAAATTTTTTTCAACGCGAGACAGTATGATTATCAGGCGTCACAAATACATTCTTTTGGGTACTATCTGTGGTATTTCGAGCACTTTTTGGAAATCACAGACAGCGTTTCGATCATTCTCCATATTTCAAATATTTTTTCAATTAAAATCGCTACTTGCATCTGCTTCAATAGAACACGTTTCCAAATTTTAAGTATTTAGCACTTGCAATAGTTTCACCAAAGCACTTTAAATTTGGGTAAAATTTAATTTTTTCATAAATTTTCATGATCAGTTGTTTGTCTCTCCTATAAAAATATGTTTTTCGCACTTACAGTTAGAACATTTTCCATTTACACGCCACAATTGCAATGATATCCCTGAAAAATTGTTTTTAAAAATAGATTTTCTCGTTAGTCAAATACGAGTATTTCCATGATATCGCTTCCATTTATGATCGAGATTACCTTTCCGTGGGTCTATGTATGTGCAACGCGGCAGAGATTTACTCTCCGGAAGCAAGCAAGGGACCGTCCCATCAATTCCGATCAAGGGCCCTGAGGCAGAGGCGGATTCAAAAATTTGTGCAAAAATTCCTAGAAAAGATAAAAAGATAACTTCGAGTTATAATACTAATAGAATGTCAATATGTTTGTAATTTAACGCAAAAAAATTACATTACAAATTATTATCGAACTATAGGTTATTCTGAGTATAGTGTTTAAAAATCATAAGAATTGAAATAACACTAAATTTACGATTTATTGTTACAATAATCACGCCCCTAGACAAAGCCTAGAGAACCTGTATAAAGAATCCGCCTCTACGCAAAGGAAAACCGGAGCAAAACTCGGGCCAGGATGGGTATTAACTCAGTAATTACTTTTCTTTATCGAGGAATAACTCGATCGCTACTTAAATCTTGAAGAACAAAAAAATTCACCCCGTTTCCTTCATGACGTGACTTGTTTGCAAAATCCGCCTGACTTGCTTAACTGTATCACAGGAAGTACGCTTCTGCTGTAGACTAAACTCTTTGAAGTCATTGGGATTGAGTTAAGCGAGTTTCACCGCAAATCATGAAGTTTGCACGTCAAGGGGTATAGTTCCGCAGTATTAGAAAGAGGAAGAATTTGTGGACACAGAAGAGGAAGGAAGTAGGAGATAAGTCAGGTTTAGAAATTAATTAAAAAGATTTTTAATTTTTTGGAGGGGTTGGGGAACCGAAACACAATTAGAAACTAAAATTATTCTAAACCTTCAGAGTATATCTTACGTAGGAAGTTAGTATCCGCAATATAAACTTGAGTTTATCATGAAATAATGAAATAAATTTATTGTCAAAAAAAGCAGTGTAAACTGCGTATGACCACGTGGAGGACAATAAACTAATTTACTCTCCAGAAGGAAGCAAGGGACCATCCCATCAATTCCGATCAAGGGCCCTAAAGCAGAGGTGGATTCAAAAATTTCAGCAAAAATTCCTAGATAAGATAAAAACACGAGTAATTTGTTTTGTTTTAGTGCTGTGCACATGCTACTTTCACGTTCTTTTTGCGAAATTTTACTTTTGGACATGGAATAATCTGATTTTTTTAGAATAATTGAATACCATAGAGAATTTATGCTCGTAAATTATTTATATATATGGTCTACAATTTCCAGTTTATACAGTTTACTGTG
This sequence comes from Laupala kohalensis, assembly GCA_002313205.1. Lineage (NCBI taxonomy): Eukaryota > Metazoa > Arthropoda > Insecta > Orthoptera > Trigonidiidae > Laupala > Laupala kohalensis. The sequence continues at coordinate 9,791 of NNCF01127975.1, forward strand.
AGCGTAATTAATAATCAAACTGATCGCTATTTTCATTTGCTTGCAAGGTATGTTGAATCTATATGCGAAGGATCCCAGAGATATTTCCCAAAAAGTATTACGAATTTTGTTAAAATTCTTCTTCTTTGAGTACCGATGACTTATAATATTTTGTGGGTAGGTAATTGAACTAATATACTTCAAATTAGTATGCGATGAAATCGAGAGTCTTTACGGTGGTTAATTATATTTAATTTCTGTTATCCCGGAAAATCCATCTAAAATACAAATGAATAGTAGTAAGTACAAGAAGAATTGAATTTCGATTGACGTTGGTCATATAAGTAAAATTTATTATTGTAATTTTCATGCAATTTATTTTTCCTAATTAATCTGTAAAAAGGTATTGAAGAACAATAGTGTATTATACCATAACTCTTAGTGAAATTATATTTTCGTTCTCTAAGACCTTCCTGTCTGTATAATTGAAAGTTATCGTTATATTTTTGACAATGATAAAGAATAAATTATTTTATACTGACGATATCATTGTACCTTTATAAAATATAGTTAATTATGTAAGAATTATAACAAGATACCCTAATACGAACTAGAAAACATTTTTACGAGCGTGAAAACCTTTAAAAGTTAGGAGATGTTAGGCAAATGTTTCGAACGTTTCATTATGTATTTGTGTGCAATTTAAATCACTTTAAATCTCATTTCAAACCGCTTTGTGTGTTAGTTTCATGAATAATAGTAACTAGTTACGACAATATAATTTGTAACGTATAATTATTTATGAAGTAAGATGTATAAAATATGAACTTCCTCGACTGTTAATGAACAACTTCCAATATCTTATCTTATCTGATCAGACAAACATTCCGTGTGAGACAGGTTCCCCCTCCACAGAGAAACACGAGGTCTAAAACTATCCAGGTGTAATAAAGACGTGTAGTTTTTCAACCTCTGTATTTCTATTCTTAGCAAGTCATACAAATACGAAAGCTATTTCAATGCTACGAATACTGTTAGTTTAATTCAATAAGTGCGTACAACTCTTTTCTTTATTAAATTTTGTGCTCCAAATGTATAATATGATAAATCTAGATGCTATATGAATGTATTTTTATTGAAAATATTGTTTGGNTTTAGTTTAATTCAATAAGTGCGTACAACTTTTTTCTTTATTAAATTTTGTGCTCCAAATGTATAATATGATAAATCTAGATGCTATATGAATGTATTTTTATTGAAAATATTGTTTGGATATAAATTAGACAACTTAAGGCATATCCATTTCCTACTCACTATTTTTATTACAATCAAGTATACTTTTACATAGTTCCAACTTCACTAATGTTGGTGAGCGTAGTAAACAATGCTATGGTGTAGTAACATATCACACTTACTTTTCAGTCAGAATTAGAATCTCTCGAATTGCTTTTTGTATTATTGTTTTCTTTAAAAATTTGTCTCACACGGAATGTTTGTCTGATCAGATAAGATAAAATATTGGAAACATTTGCTTTTAAATATAGATGAACAGGAAAGAAAGACAACGCGGAAAGAAAGAAGGAAAGAAGGAATGATTGAAAGAAAGAGAGAGAATGAAAGGAAAAGAAGGAAATAAAGAAAAAGAATGAAAGGAAGGAAGAAAAAAGAAAAAGAACCTATGGTATTAATATGAGTTAATACATTTCAATTTGATTGGAATAAATAAAAGGGATTTTTTTAAATTCATATCTGAAACGAGGTTTTCATATTATTGATCTCTGATTATTTTTTTAGGTTGCACGATTACTACCAAATTATTATATCGTGGATAAATACGAGATCTTGTATGTCTTGTATGTCACTAGAAGATGTAATTTATTTGTTCCTTAAGTAGTTTTATATTATTTATAATTTGAGAATTAAACTTTTGTGTTATTAGTTCATATTTGAGACAAACGTTTTCTATATTTATTTCGTTCCTTTTCACATATATGAAAAATTTAAGAGAATCGCAAATTATGTGAAATTACTTTCGACAAAACACATCATTTGTAGGCAATGAGACTTAATTTCTTTACTTCACTGTATAAATATAAGAAATTATAGGAATATTTATTAGTAATTTGTGATTCGAATTATACCAATTCCATACGATATCTTGCAATTATATTCAAATTCTGTTAAAAACTATATTTTATCACAGTATTACGCAAACGTTTTTTACAGAAACTCTAATATCGTTTATATTTTCTATGAAGACCTTGCGAGACAACGAATCTCGAGATGTCGTTTAATTATATAGAATGGTAAAGTTTATTGAAGTCAAGAATATACAGAATATTTTTGTTATAGAAGTCCAAAATGTGTATAATAAAAAAATACAAAATATTTCTTTAATAGCGGTGTAATGAAACATTTTATTTCGTTACGATTTACCCGCCGCACGATGCCTTCCAAATATGGGAGCCGTTTCAAATAGAAATACGATTGGTCGAACGAAACTTCCCCTGTCGAAGGGGAAGCAAGAGGAGAGAGGCGTTGCAAACCTAACAGATCGAAAACTGGTCAGAGCGTGGGACTTAGAAAAATAAATGGGCCCTTTTTCGTTATCAGTAGTGTACAAGATTTAGATGAGTTAATTGTAACACTAACACTGTCAGCAACACTACTTTAACTCTCAACAAATGTCAGGATGTCATCCCAGGTGGAGCCAAATATCATACAAGTACGATGCCAATGCCAATGAGAGTCTAAAATTTCTATAGAAACTGATTTTTCACTTCTATCTTTGGCTTTCTACCTACGGCACTATTATTTAAAAATGAATAGTGAATACGATTCATGTATAGATATATTTGTAAAAAATGTCAAAGTCTCGTACATAATTGCTTTCTAGCATCTAGAATATTCTTTAACGTAACAATTTAATTGGTGTAGAAAACGTCCAGGTATAGGTGAGTGAAGGTACTTAATGCAGGAAAAAGATCTCGAGCTCATTATTAGATAAAATGTTACGGTGAATAAAGGATGAATTTTCAAGAGATGAAAAGGAAAGAGTTGTAGTTAGAAGCAGAAAAAGAAACGGCGAAGCGCGTTCCAGAGAACGACAGAAGCTGAGAAAGCGCCAACTTTAATGGATGTAACGACGTTAAGCACCGAGGCGACGCTACGCGACGCTGACGCTCCCAGAGGAGAAGTTGCGAGATACGCGGTTGTGTGGATGCTTTCTTTTTCTTTCCTCATCCCCTCGCAGACTCACGTCGAAGTCGACGCGTTCAACTGCTTACAACGTTGCCGGTTATATACGAAAAACAGGCAACAATGTAATGAGGCAGGTAATAACCGAGTATAAATAAATACAAAGGCCACCCTTCTAACAAAAACCTGACAATTTTTTTTCCCAAAACTATTAAGTACACAAAAAATGAAATTTACAAATATGAAATACTGACATTATATCTACTCACTCAATTTTCCCACATATTTATCTCCTTCAAATTCTACGGGTTTCTCTAAGGACATTCCATGTCAAATCAACCAAAAAAAATTGGAAATGGCACACACGATATATGATTTTTTATTAAATTTGGTACACTTGTTCATACATAGTGTTTGTTATGTATGAATATAAATCGCTAACTTGACGGTATGAACAAGTGTACCAAATTTCAATAAAATCTGAGATGGTGGGTACCATGGCTTGGTTGATTTGATTTGGAATGACCCTCTAGCGATTCTCGAGGGAAAGGGTTCTAATGACCTTGGCGTTCACGAGCCCTAAAACCCCATAAAGAAAAAAGATTCTCAAGGACGTGTATCGCTTATCGGTACCAATCTATGCTCTTCTTACGGAGTCAGGTTTTCACGGCACTAATATCTCTTTGGTCATCTTCAAAATAATTTTCACAAATACTATCCGTAAAAGGTCCAAACAAGAAGAAATGTGAGGGAGAGAGATTAAGCTCTACGATGGATGGGGAAACATTATCCAACTCCGTTTGTGGTTTGTTCAGAAGTCCTCAAGACATTGCGGAACCCATCTTGCTTTGGAAGTTTTGGAATATCCAAGAGCACACACAGATCATTGTACCAACACTTTCTTTGCTTACTGATAGCTCCAAAATCAATTACCTGGTTGTGGTGCCTCGATCATTTCGAGTGACGCCATTAACAAGCTGCAACATGTCCCGCGTCACTGCCACTGGTTGGTCTCCCTTTTTGCACAAAAATCTTAGATGTTTGCTCAATCACTTTCCGAGACTCAAATCCTCTCCCCCAGCGATCAAGAGTGCTTCTGTCGTCTGCATTTGTTGCTTGTACTTTGAACAAATGTTTGTTAATATTTCCCACTGTTTAATTAAGCGCTAATAAAAATTCAATTAAGGCTTGTTGTTTGTAATTGGTATCATAAGATGTTATTTCGGGTTCGCTATCTGCAGGAAAAAGAACAAAACTGTGCACATAAAAGCGGGAAACTTCAAACAACTAAAATTTCATAACCCTAGCATTTGTTTTGGCTGAAAAATTAAAGAATAGACATCACTTATTGGGTACCCCTTGTAAATTACCAAGTGTATGGTTACGCACAACACCGTGCGAACCAATCAGAATTCGACCAACTACTGATATCCTCTTGTGAATTTGCAATTCATTGAAAGTAGAGTAAATAAATTCATAATACTGCCTTATTTCGAGAGAAAAATGACATCGACATCGATACTATGTACCATTTTTTTTCTCATTTCCATATGGGAATATTTGGTAAGTATACCTTTCTCCATCCCCATAGTGTATCAAATTACGGAGAATGGGGTACTAAATAGATAACACCTGGATATTGGAAGAACTAACTCGTACATATTAACTATTTATTATTTCTTTTATAATTTGCTTTGACAATTAATTTCAAATGGTGATGCCATTTACGTCTATTATCATCAAATTATTAAACATAATTTGTGGAACCGATACCATGTATCCATATAAAAGTATTGAAGTTATTGAGAAATGCGTGACCTGCCGGCAAAACGTTATGAGTAAATTCATTCATTCATCCGAATTGTTAGTTCTTAAACGGCGTTCTAGGTAACGCTGCCTACTAAGCTAATATTGGGAGAGAGAAAATATAAAAAAAGAACTATCTATCCGTATATTTTGAATGTTCAACGTTGTTACGTTGTTTGTGTGGAGCATTAATGCAATGCCCGGAAAACAGTCTCGTATAAGTGAGACACCACAACAATCCACGGAAAGAAGTACAAAAGAGAAAAGCAATTCACATCACAAATGGATGCTTACAAAACAGGAAAAATATTTAATTTAAAAAACCAATTTTGTCTAGGATTTTTAAGTTACATTTAAATTCTTAGTATTTTTCTATTTATTAACTAAGGGAGATAATTATTTTCTCTGGTCCAGATAATATAATATGATGTATAGACAAGAAAAAATCCATGATTCAGAGTAAACTTATAATCAAGCTATATAATTGAGGGATGAATTCGTTACTTTGTGATAATGTGTATACATTAAAATATGGAGAACCTGTATACCTGATAAAATATAATTACGTGAAATATTTAACCAATTTTCCCCCCACCCCAACCTTTCCATTATATTGTAAAAATCTATTTGAATGAGACAAGTTATTCACATTCGCATGAATATTCTCTGTCGCATGGTTTACTAATATTGTGTAGCAAGTTAACATGATCCACGCTGACATTTGGACGGTCTATACATTTCTTTAACACCGGGGGTGGATACACTTGCCCGTTGCATTACGCGTGTATGCTTCAGTGCATGATCGCAGAAAAAGATAGGGGATGCGGGAGAAATCTCAAGACCAATGCGGTGGTCTCATTGTTGTAATATTTCAAACTTTTAATTTAAGAATAAACTAAAAAGATGATTCAGTAGTAGTGTTAGTCTAATATAGATCACAAACGAATAATGATATTGGAGTATGATATTATCTGATATAAGAGATTTTATAATAAGTCACAATAAGTAAATTATAATTTGAGATATTTAATTCAGTTGTAGGTTTTAGAAAATCAGAAGCATTGCCACTAAAGGTAACTACCTGTTTTATTTACCGTGTCACTTTTTTGTATAGTTTTGTAGTATTTAGGTTCATAATTCGATTCTTGTTATTGGTTTCCCGAAGGATTTGTCCCTTGCTGAGAACATTGCTGACGACACTACGAGATTTTTACACGCAGAATAACGAATAACTTTCACTCATTTTGTTACAGAGTCATTATTTAGGAGTATTTTTTAAATCATGCAATCCTTCTAGAAGGGTAACCTTGATTAATTGAAACATTCTTTCTCTTATTCATAAACTCTTTATTTCTAAATAACAAAATGAACTGTCAAAAAAACAAAAAACAATGACTACATGGAAGACAAACTAATCCCCGGAAGCTAGCAACTGACCATCCCATTAATTCCGATGAAGGGCCTGAAGACCGATGATGACTTATCACACCCTACGAAAAGAATAAAAATTGTTTGTCACATATTATAATATCAACTCGTGTTCAATTCCCGGTGGGGCCAGAAATTTTTTGTAGCTTTTCACATGAATGTCCCGTTTCATGTAGCTTTGACTACTGAAAAGCAAATCTTCCTTCCTCTACCCAGCTCATCCTAGTACCAATAACTCCTTCTACTAACCCCTCCACATGGGCTAAGTTGTTGGTAAACTCAGTTAACCGGCCCACTTACTAACAATAGCCTACCACCCAACTCCTACCTTCAATCGCTCCATGTAGATAAGCTTCAACAACACGCTACATTACCATTTACAAATACTACAATCGAAAAATCTAATAATCAGCTCACTCTCCAGAGACACCCTTCTGAACCTTCCTATCTGGCTTACCTAGGGGCGGTACAAATATCGTCTTCCGAACTTTTCACACCAACGCCAAAGAATGATATTTTCCCTTTGAGCTTCTTCTGTCTCTTTTAATCCATAGGCTGAATAATAGACACAGTGACAATTGAAAAGATGGCGAGGTGGCTCCTCTGGTAGGATCAGCCTAATTGTGTGGAAAGGGATGTTTTTTAGTAATACCAGACAGTGAGATGATGTTCGTAGAAATGTAGTAGTGGCAGTCTTATCGGCGACGCCAACAGTACTATTTTCCCGTAATACCATCATGTCCATTTGATATACTAGACGCTACAATGTGAAATACGTCAGGCACGAGAAATCGAACGTTGACATTTTTGAATCCACCAAAATATGCGATGGTGGAAAGTCCTCATACACTTTTATTCAACCGAGTTATGATGCCTAGAATGATAGACACTTCTTCGTTCAGCTGGTGAATAAGTGGAGATGTCGTAAAGTGGGTGGCGCGCGCTCGCGCGTCGAACTGCAGACGACAGCGGCGTTGGCAGTGGGTAAACTCAGCGGAAATACNTACGCTACTTAACAAGTGTCAGTGAAAGTTCGGGAGGAGAATCGCTGGACGACGGCCGACGGACATGCAGCGTACCCCCAATCCTTCCCTTCCATAGCCAGGGGTCTAGACGATGCTCGGTTTTGACCCGGACTCCTCCTTAAAGAGATCGTCCACCCGCCAAACAGCGAGGATCTGTTCAATAATGTATTAATCATGTTACGTCGAATGACAATGGGAGACGGGACCGGGGTTCGAACCCGGGACCTTGAGTTCAGCGCGCTCCTGCGCCTACCGACTGCGCCATCCCGTTCACCTCTCGGGCCCGTCTATCATTCTCATTCAACTTCCGAGAGGCGAACGGGATGGCGCAGTCGGTAGGCGCATTTTCATTCGACGTAACATGATTAATCTGTTACCTGGCGGTGAGGTTCACCGCAATCTAAGAGATTTCTATGATTGTACAATAATGTAAGTACCTACCTCCTCGCGGTGGGGACGGGCAACTTGGTCTTCCAAGGCTGAAGGTACAGTCACACTGTGACAATACATGCACACTAACGAAATATCGATGAACTCGATTTTTGACAATTTTGATCCTGATTTTGACAATACACCAGATTTTGACCTATTAACCCTGATTTTGACTATGAACCGGATGATAACCATCTCTGATCCTGATTTTGAAACCTATTAACCTAGTTATGGGATACTAATTGAGGCTTCACCCCCCGGTAATAACCCTACGGTTAAGGAACGGGGTTATGAACAAAATGAAAAAAAAAATGTAAGTTTAACAACGGAATTAAAATAATTGCCATGACTGTGTGGTTCGACTACTTGAGTCTCCCTTTCCTCCTCGTCTCAAAGTTAGTTGTGATGATGTCCCCCAAAACTCCTCATGACAACTTGTGCCAGGCTTGGGGTTCAAATTGAAAACAAATATTGTCTTAACGGCAGTGACACAACAGTTTACTACTATAATTATACAAATTTCTATTGTGGGGAGAATAATTGAAACTGGGATCACTCTAGATTTTCAAGTGGAGAAATTCGTGTACTTTCATTAATTTCTGTCCAGAACTGTTTCTCCATTTTGAGCACTAACGGAAACATGTGTTCAAAGGTGTTGCGATTGCAGTTCTGGGATGACTAGTTGGCGTTGAAAATCAGAAACTATGAGAACTATGCTTCAAGGAAGGATAGAGCTGTCTTGAAGCTACCACTATGCAAGTATCCTAGCCCGCTGTCCATAGCTATCAAGTACCAATTACCAGCTATCTGTTACTTCCGATTCAACATTAGGTCTTTAATAAAAAATTCAAGAATCAATGTTTTAAATAGAAAATGTAATTGATAGTAAGTGTTTCGAAATGATCATGCAGGTAACAGATTAAGTACAACTCTTGCTAACTAGGGCGTGTTGCGCCGGCGCAGTTCTGCAAAATTAACATTCCCGCCTTGAAGATATTTTTCAGTAACCGGCTGGGGGCCGTGATGAAAGCAGCGAAATTATCCAAGGCATCATTCCCTCGCAAAAGGATAGTTTAAACTTACGCCACCAGGGCGCGCCAGTGAACGGTATCAAGATTTTTAGCTTTCGAAGGAAATATTTCAGAATTCCTGCGTCAGAGAGCGCGGCGGTAGCTCGACCTTGACAGTCGAATAANGCTGCCTTTTTACGAGCAACGAGAATAAGAATAAAAAATACGTATTGTATCGTATATAATTTCTTTTATGCTCATTTTTTCATATTGAAACATTTATTTAACATTCACATTATAAATAGTGTGAATTATTTCTTAATTGAACTTATTATTGGCGAGGCAATTGAAATTCTTCACGACAATGAAATCTTGTTTTTTATAAGCTCCAATGAGATTAATTCTGCTTCAACAATAGGTGTATTTTTTATTGAAGTGATCTTCTTTGCATTCACACTTGTGAAAACGCTGTTCTTAGATTCCTGCTNCAGAATATTTGTGCTTTGTGTTAAACAGTAAGCTGTGACGGAAAGCGGACTTGACCTACAATCTATAGCCGTAAGGAGACTGCCTCAGGTTCTCTCTGTTATTCCTAAAGCGTTTTGGCGTGTTCGCAGTGTTTTGAGGAACGGATGTTACGACTAGCAGTAGAGGATGAAATATGGTTGCTATGAGTAATATACATACATTATCTGGATCATCAATAACTTTTTTATGTGATATTGTCCAGTATAATATTCAGTAATTTTTTTTTCTCAGGATGATCCTTTAAGTGTAAATACTTCATTGATATTCACAGATATTATACACAATTTCACAATAAAATAGATGACTATAGGTTGTGTATGTTATATCACCACTGCAAAGCCAAATTTTGAGTTAAGTTTAACTTATATTACCAAGGGTTCTTAAATAATAACTATACAACTAAACGCATAAAAGGGTACGAAATATGCCATTCAACATTCTAAACGATCTAAACGGAGAAATAATCATTCCTTATTCTACGATTCAAAGTGTTACACATGAAATATTCCAGATATTTTTTATAAGTTTAACCTTAGTGGAACTTGATTTCCTTTCTAACATTAATATTGTCTCGAAAATTAACACCTTTACCCTATCTTCCTAGACTTCATTGTTGTATTTGAGTTGGAGTATCAACTTTCATGAACCGGTAAAGTTCGACAACACTGCAATAACTGTCTTCGGCGCCTGTCGCACTGCAGGGCCCTCTATTCACAATTCAGTCACGAAGAGTCTTTTGCGGACACAGTGAACTCTAGTCGGGCGTTCTTGGAAACTTAGAGGAGCGCTCTCTGCTACTTTAGGAACCCACCCTTTGCGAGTGACGCTCTATTGCAGTGGCACGTTGAATGATTTGCTTTGATGCCGCAGCGACACAGTGGAGAGCTTGCATCGACCGTTGTGTGTTACCCGGTTTGATCGTGGCCGTGGCCTTTGCGCAGTTCTTGCCCCTTGACGAAATTAGGAATTGAGTTTATTTGTGGAGGGAAGTAGTGGATATGGGTCTGCGGTTGCGACGGAAATAACTATGGGAGGAGAGAGGAAATAATAGTGAAGTAGATGAAGAAAAAGAGAGAATGGCAATAGTGCTGCAAAGGATGTTCTTGCGTTGACATTAAATTTTTTAAGGAAAAAGTGGATGGAACAAGAGAAAGGAAACAGTACCATTGAGCGTATCATTTCAGCTATAAAACCACAATTGAAGGGAGAAGTATGTAACATAAATGTAGTTTCGTAATCGANAAAAGTGGATGGAACAAGAGAAAGGAAACAGTACCATTGAGGGTATCATTTCAGCTATAAAACCACAATTGAAGGGAGAAGTATGTAACATAAATGTAGTTTCGTAATCGATGTGATTGAATCCTTCCGGATTTGAACTATAGAAATTTAAGTGTAAAAATTAGATGACAAAAATTAAATTTACTCACAGTAAAAAATAATATTGTCAATTTATGGAATGTAAACACTAGTAATACACAAGTCTAATAATTCTAATCTTGTCAAAACTTACAGAAATACCATTGTCATGAGAAAAGGGGACAAGAGCAGAAATAAAATGGAGAATAGCGATTAATAATTAGGTAAAGATCTTTTTTTTAGCAAATTTGGGTATCATATTAATAAACATTTCAGTCAAAAATATGTATTTAGTTTCAGTAGATCGTAATTGAATATCCTTGCTTTGAGTTGTTTTTCAGTTTTCCTCGAATATCCAAAACTACGTATAAAGATTTTAAAAGATCCCATACATCGGGTTTCATATAAAACATTTTGTCTTAAGAGGAGAAAATACGTGTAAGAGGCGTGTTACCAAGCCGTGGAAAAAGATTCGAAGTTGTGCTTCTACAGTAAAAGCTGTTGACTTTCGCTCTTTTTTTTTTGTCGTGGTCTTGAGGATGTCAAAGCAGTACGTGACAATTGTTCACTTCGTTAGGTCGTATCTCTCATGTTTCTCACGCTGCTATATCCTTCTTTCTTGTCTTCTGACTTTGGAGGACCTTCTAGGTGGAGAAAGTCATTACTTCCGACGAATCGACTGATATTTTTTGCGCTCCCAGTTTATACTGTTTACATAAAGCAAAAGTGCGGTAGTAAGAATAGTGCTAAAATCAGTGAATGCGGAGTTTTAAAAAATAGACAATTATTTGGAACAAAATCTCTTGAATAAAGAATATTTTCTTCAAAATTACCCGTATACATATCACTTAACTAACCGTTCTTATTTTTAAAGGGTTTATAGAGCAATTTTTCATTTCTTTAAGTTACAAAATTAAATTTCTGAACTCATTTTTATTAGCGTAAGAAAATTAATTTTTGAATCTCTTTTGATAAGAGATATGAATTATACAAAATAAATTATACGGATTAATAGTGGATATTCTTTCTTTCCATAACCTGTTCAATGTGTTTTCTTGAATATTTACGAAAAGTAAACTTTGCGTATGAAAGTTTATTTTTTCAGAATCCGACTTGACTGTAAGGGAAATTTTTAAATTTTCCAAAATAGAATGGAACAAGAATCTCGGTTGGGTAAGGCTAATTTATTATTTTGCAGAGTCATCAGATCAATTTTATTTTTAACCTTAGTATCGTATTTTACATCTCATTAATGAATAAACGTCTTAAATCAAGAACAAATAAATTTTTAATTCGTATTATTTTTGGGAGTAAGTAATGATTGAGTTAATCAACACATCAAAATCATCATTCTCAAATGTCAAAGGGTTCTTGAAACGCTGTTGGAAATGCTGTGGAGAGTAGTGAGCCTCGGAATAGTTCCATTACTCGTTAGCTTTGTTATATTTCCGTGTGCATCATTATGGGTATACAGTAATAAAAATTTACCACGACAAATTAATTATTTGAGGTAGTGAACCTCAATTTTGGTTTATTTCCCGGTAAGATCGTATCTGAATTCTTCATACTCAAATTTATTCTATGGAATACCTGACCTTTTTCCAACTTCATTTTCTGGTGCATTGGTAGCAGTAGTTCTTTGAGTGGCAATTTTTGTAGCTGTCTCATTTGCCTTCAACCAACGAGGAAATTGCCCGCTGTCATTAGAAAGAATACTGTAAAGATGAATAAAAACAACGAACTTGACGTTACGATGGATGGTTAAAGTGAATCTAGTAAATTCGAAACAATATTTTTGGCTCAAATTTATACCTTAAGTATACTTTGCCGTGCACATTTTGGTATTGTTGGGGGTTTTATACAGTTTCGAGTTTATAGTTATTAAGAGAGTTGGTTATTTCTCCCAAAATATTCCAGATTAGGTGAAGTTTAATCCTGGATAAAGGTGTGTATTTGAATTCAGATATGTGGCTCGTTTTATAGATTAGAACCGTTTAATGTTTAACCGAATTGACTTTAAGAGGTCGTATTGTTTAATTTTTGTTTAAAAATTATCATGGTTCAATTTTGAAACTAGGGTTTTCATATTTTCATTTATCAAATATACTATAATTGGGAGAGGAACAAACGAGGACCTCGTCCTATGGCCGCAGATGTGCTCCTACTGCACAATCCACTTCACTCCCAAAGTCTTGGCCATCCAATATATACCATCCTGGACAGATATCATCATGGTATCAACTTGGATTGTTCCGGTAAACCTGCGTCACAACCCCATACAGGTAATAAGTGACCACACTGATTCCCCCCTATGGGATTGTGTCTTCCGAGTACTCCAAAAAAGGAAACCTCAGTGTGTTTACATTCATGCAAAATCGCATTATGCATAATTTGGCCGCAAGAAAGCCTCTTGAAGAAAGCTTTTCCATCGGTAATAGCAGCCTTTGTCTGGGTGCAAAGGCTTACCATCTGGAATGGTGGAGCTACGCTAGTCCCTCCCCTCGCGCAGCAGACATATGACAACGCCGCGCTTTCGTTCCAACAGTTGCATCTCGTTACTATTCTTTCGCCGCGTGGACTATAGGGCGCCAGTGTGTAAGTGCGTAGACAGGGGACGGTCTCGCGTTTGACGGGTCAGCACCGCCGCTGGATTTACGTACACGCGCGCGGTCCGTCGTTGCGGTGGCATGAATATGCATCGAATGCCTACCTCCGATCCTCGTTCCTCGTAGAATAGCTTTGACAAAGTGACGATGCACTGCGCTCCCGGTAGAATGCGCGCCTGGCGATGCGCACATATGAGCGAGGAGAAAAGAGAATGGAAAAATTCGCGTGAACCATTTTTGACATTCCGTTTATGAAAGCAGGGCTCGAATAAATACGAACTAAACCATCCGAAAATAGCACTAAAAGTTCAAAATATACTTATAAAATATGCGCAAGAGAAGTGCAAATTGTGTTATATAATCCAATAAAATGCACTGAGATATTCGAAAATTGCACATAAAGACGTGTTACTTAAGTATCTAAGTGTAACTAAGAGGGTGTAAATGTAAATTGAGTTAGTTGAATAATGCCACAAGGTCGTTAACACAGTATAAGTCATGTTTAAATTATGTTATAATTAATATTATGTTATATATAAAATTATAGAGTTAAAAACCCCCTCAAAAATACGTATTATTAAATTAAATTAAAATGGTACATCGAGATAAAAAATGGATATCTCGAAACCATACAAAATGAGGAAAAAAATATTCAAAATTCGAAATAAAATGTGCAAAATTCGAGTCCTTATGACAAGTAAATCTCGTGTTTAATTTATGATAATTAATGTTCAGGTGTCCAGTTAAAGGTACAAAAATGTTCCGGAAATAGTGGAACGTTCTGAAAATATACCCATTTTTCTGAACAATAAAATTATATTCTTGTCATTTTAAGAAGACAATTGTTAAGGCAGAATGAGGAACTTGGATAAACGAAGTAAATGTCACACCTATCTACAGTTTAATGATAAATATAGAATAAATAATTCACGTCCCATTAGATAGTAGCAAAGTGATGAGTAAATCTCAAAGCAATAAACTTACAAATATGTAATTTTCCTCTCGAACTCCAGGAAAAAAATAAAGAACAGGATGTGATTTTTTATTGTATAAAGTATTTGTTTTCATGCGATTCTTGGTTTTTTGGTTGGAGCCGCGTCGAAGATGGAAACTTAACATTTCGGCAACCGTACTGAAACCTTCGTGAGAAGAGACTTCCTGCGAGACTGACTCCGTAATGATAATTTGTTTGCACACCGAGTATAAGCCGCCATACTTTATGGGCACGGAGCATATATAGTGATTCGCCAATTGGTCTTGTGGGAAATGCGAAACCGAGACCGAAGACCAAGATAAATATTCGATTCAAGACCAAGACTGAAGTAGCAAAAACCAGACCCTGCCAGCAAAATTTTAAGAAAAAGTAAGAGACTTGCAAAAATAATCTTCTGGTCTTTGTATCTTTCTGGCAATTAACTTGGCCAAACTACTTCAGTAAAATCAAACGATAACTTGATCCTTCTTTTTCACTAATTTTTAATTAATTGATTGATTAACACAATGATATTTGACCGTAATTGTTTATAACAAAAAAATGGTTTTGCCTGCTTGATATCCAACTGGCAGGCACCACAAATAATAAACTTAACCAAATGAAATTTTTTAAAACAAAAATACCAAAAGTTTTTGAACTAATTATTGGGAAGTATAGCTAAAACACATTTACCACTCTTGTTCACCAAATATATTCATGTGAACTATATTCTAACATACTAGTCCGCGTAAATGCAAAAGTATCTGCAGTATTTTACATACAAAAAATAAGTGCAAGTCCCAGTCATGCTAGATCGATACCAAGACCTTCGAGAACTGCAAGACCAAGACTCCACACACATAACCAAGATTAATATTACTAGAGCAAGGCCCAGGCCAAGATGGAGTATACAATAACATGGCAAATACTATCATAGTCTTGGTCATGATCTTGTTTTGTGAATCACGAAGCGCACCAACTTACACTTCCAATTTAGTTTATTGGTCACAATATCGTCTTGAAGTGCGATAGAGTGAGAAGTGCAAGCCATTCCAACTGCCATACCTATTACAACCGCGTCATCTAGAAACCTTGATATATGGTTCATATAACGTCTCAATGTCAGGAACGTACAAAGCCCCTCTCTCAACACCTATGCGTTCTTTTTCTAAAGATGTTTTTATCGGAAAAATATGTTATTAACATACATTGAAATTTTTTTTTTTAATTAATTTTTTTAAAACACTTATCACTATACGTTTCGGCTTAATTAAAAATATTATGTTTATGTCAAATCAATATCAAATAATAATAATTACTTTTTTCTTGATAACATTCACTTGTTCCCCTTCAATTGTTATTTGTTTACACTTTCAAATATATACTTTTGAACGTATGTGTAGGCGAATTTATTAAGTTTCAATAATACAAACTGAGAGATTAGAAAATAAGAATAAAAATAATATTTAAAAATTTACCAGAATTCTCAAGATATTTTACAATATCATAATGATATAAATTCTTTTAGAGATAAAAAATATTTCATCGCTAAAAAAAGGAAGTAAATAATAGACCTAAAAATGAAGTGCATTTTCGTCCAAGACTGGAAATGTGAGGTACTGAACCGTTATTGGGGAGGAGTAGATGGAGGGAAAACGTAGCTGATAACCTCTCCCATTTCTACACTGGGGGTGATATCAATCCCGGGCCCTCCTTCTCAGCTGTGCAGTGCCGATACTCTATTTGCGCACAAGTAACCTGCCACTAGTCTACAGTACTCGCGACGAACGAAAAGTAATGAGTCTAAAATCCGCGTGAAAGACGAGATGGTCGACGTCACTTCCTGCTATAGAAACGTGGTTATTTCCCTCGTGTTAGCAGAACCTTGGCGAGTTTACGTTCAAATCCGGTCGCCTATTCGTTCATCAGCCGATTCGTAGAACTGTGAAAGACGTAGGAATTGATCTCTAACTTGTAACCTTTGACCTGCCTGGCTCTCCTCGAAGTTAGCTTTTCCAGGGATTATAGCAACCATTATCTGGGAGGAGAAATGGCACGTCGTCTGGAATAGGCGGACTACAGGGAGCATCCCACAAGAAAGTCCTTTTTTCATGTCCTGCTTTGAAAAGGATGGTGCTGTCTGCGTATGCGCCGTACGTCTATTCCTAACTTGGAAAAATCGTCCTCTCGTGACCCCTAACCCGCCAACATTCTCTCGCAACTGACCCTATCAAAATGTTAGTGAGCGGCTGCGGCGCAACTGGGAAATGGGTGAATTTACGATTTCATTGTCATCGGGTGCGAGAGCTTCAGTGTGAAACATTCCACAGAGCAGTCAAATGTCATGACCTGTAGGTGCGCGCACAGCGGAAATACCGCTGACGAATGGGTCTTCAGCGTGTAAATACATCCTTGCTACCCAAATACTTTCTTATATTGTGAAGCGAATATTTTTGGTTTAGCGTGTTGTTACACGCTAAACACTGGAGGTCAGCTCATTTCCGGGGAGTTGCTAGCGAGCTGCCGAAGTGAACGGACGTCTGTGTAAGAGCCCCGCTATAAACCGGCTACCTGCGTGTTTCAGTGTTCAGTCGTCCTCTGAGCGTTCACGGCGTAAAATTTTTGAAAGTGTAACTTGTTCTCAGGAGTAAACGGTAAAATTCACGGTAAAGAAGACAAGCAAGTCAGAAAATAATTTTTTTTTTCAATATGATCTCTGTGGAACAGTGGCGAGGTCATCGACCGGTGGGTAAGCGGTTCCAGGTTAACAGGAGACCGGAGCCAATACAATATAAAATTGTATTTAATATGCATGCTCAGTGCCGCAGTAATTGCCACATTAATTGGTGAGCTGGAACCAAATCCTGGGTCTGGAAGAAGACTGGATTCACATCCTGTTACATTGTACACAAACAAACAAATATCGAAAATGTTTGCAAATCGGGGCTTTATAAACGAAAACAGAAACATTAACTTGGCAATTAATATAATGCGTGACAACAGAATGTCTCTAGTGGAATCTTTGGGGCAGTTTCTAAGCTACGTAAGGAAAAAAAGGGAGAAAGATATGAAGGAGTTTATAATGATTTGGCAAAATTCTACGCGATACTGCTTTCTGTCATAGGTTACGAAACTTCTTCTTACGTACGGGTGAAGAAATACTATTTTGTAAATACTTTTTCTTATAGACTCTAATTGTAAATACTAATTTTGTAAAAATTCTTATATACTCTTGTCATATGTAAATGCATTTGTAAATGTCTTCTGCAAATATTGTCTCTTGTAATATATTTTCCATGTACAGCCTTTGTGTCCTGACCGTTGGGTTTCCGTGTTCAACGAATTAGTCAATTGCACCTATTTCAGATGAAGAAACTATTACAGTATGCCTAAAGTTTAGAATGTAATAATAATTAATTTTCTATCCATGCATAACTAAGTTTAATATTACGGCAGCAGGAAATAAAAATATCAATATTTCTATGAAAAATGTAGACGCAACTGAACAGTTCATTGAGAGTGAATACCAGGGCATTTAACGTACAGCCCATGGCATTAAAGGGCTTAAGACGGCATAGGGGCTATAGCCTCGCCACATTTAATTAAAAATGAAAATATTGTAAATAAAATGCCCTATTCAATTGAATTGAATTATTTTCGGATGTCGGAGACATCTCGTTGGACGCTACCTCTAGGTACATCTCGTTACTTTTCTGTAACGACTGTGTAGACATACTTTTCCTGTTTTTTTTACTCACTTATCAGTCTTAAGTCTCAGAACAAAATAAGCTTAATTTCGAATATTTAGCTTTATGAGAACCACTTTCTATACAAGTGAGAACGAAGATATGTTATTTTATTCCGATGGTGTGTGAATGTTTTTCGCTAAGTGACCGCGCTTCTGCTTACTCCTATTGGCTACTACTCAAATCCATGTGCTGCGTAAATAAAGCGTCGGCAGTGTACGGAAGGAGCGAGAATGTTACCACTACGCTACCATTTCCTTAAGTTAATTAAGATTATTACTTGATCATTGTTTAGTTTGATTCTTAACTTAGGGGGGGTTACAGAAATGATTAGTCCGTATACCCTTGATGAGAATTGATGGAATGGTCTCTTGCTCGCTACCGAAGAGGAAATTAGTTTATTATCCTCCACGTTGTCACAAGCAGGTTGTAGCTGCTTCTTTTGACAAAAAAAGTACTTTTTATTTATTAATCAATTTTGAAACATTATTAGGCTTCTTACGCCATACTTTCCACCGCAGAGTTGCGTGTTATTTTCGAAACCGAACTTTGAGGATATATTGAGAAGTGAGTTTTGATTGCCATAATTTGCTGTAATTTTGGAAATAGAATTCAAGGGATTGAGTTATCCAGGTGTATGATTTGGACAGTTTCCTCTATATTCCGACAACAAACACGTGACTAATCTCATAAGATCAAGTATAACAAATTTTGTATTGAGTTAATTGGAACTTTATATTAATTTTCGCTGTAAATTTTGAAAACTACGTCAATTAAGTTTAGTTATGTAAATTATCTTGCACTGATCCATCATTCCATCAGATTGTAATCCAAAAATCGATTGATCACTTCAATTCTTCGATTTCCATCAACACTGTAACCGACGACTGAAATAGGAATGGGTAATGAGTGATTCTTTCAATACACGAATAAACATGAATATCTCTGTACGTGAACACGGAGAACGAGGCTCGCACCAGTGCGAGCGGGAAACGCGTAGCATTGTGGGTGCGTAGAAGCACGCGCTCTGTCATGCAGATCAGGCACTACAATAGACGCATCAGAGCCATGGCTCGGTCTCCATAATTACAACCACGTACCAAGCGCGTTCCCTACTCTCACCCCCTCAACCGCCCACTAGTCAATGCTCACAGCCATCGTTATTACTGCTACTGCGCTTCCCACCGACGCCGTCGACGCCACCGCTGCCACCTCCAATATTACAACAGGCACTGTCCTCACTGTCTTTCCTATTGACAGCTTCTAGCGAAGTAGAGTGCTCTCGCAATGTCGTACCTACAACCGTTGTGTATCGCTTTTATTTCGCTTTCGCAAAAGAATATTAGAGCTGATCGTTAAAAATATTGGAGCATAAAACACTTTCTCCAGAAATCTAATAATTTTGAATTAGATGTTATGTGACCGCTCACGACAACTACATAAATAAGAACAACACAGGGAGGTTACCTTGAAAACCTTTCAATTACTTGGAAAAAAATATTTATCTCATTTCGTGCATTTGCTTTTTTACCTTCAGTGCTATTTCATTGATTTTTTCACATTTTTCTTTATAAAACGCAAAGAATATAAAAAGTCAGATAATCGGAGAAATTTTCGATCACGAGTTTTTTACAGAATTATCAGTTTTTTTGGTGTCCCTGATACTGAAATAACACATTTTTATTTTCATTTCTGTCCGTCCGTTTGTCTGTGCGAAGCAATGCTAACTATTTTAAAGAGTATTTTCATTCGTATTTCCTATTTCGGTTAGTATCTGCTTGCAGGCGATGCGCGTGTTCTAAAATTTTATCATTATACTTTAAAGGGGACTTTATGCGGAGTTTAAAGTATATTTCGGAAAAAACAATTCCGTATATTTCAAAACAATTTCGAATATAAATTTAAATTTTGTGTAGTGTAAGTATTGTATACGCGTACGTACTATTTCGTTTCGCTTGAACAGAGGATTTTGTATATTTATCTTTGCTTCACTAACACGATAGTTGACACTTTCCAGAGCCTTAAAAATCATTTATCGAGGAAAATAGACCAAGAAGAGGTGAATGCAGTTTTAGGAAGCTGAAATAAAAGCTAATTATCAAAATGATAGAATACTCGAAAATGGGGTCAGATTCGCTATTGCATGAAGCAAAACTGCATTCAATAAATTTGTATCAACGTTTGCATTGCATGAAAAAGATGTGTTTTACTCCATATTCTATCGTAAATGTTGTTTTGTGTAACTTATATTTATATTACTTAATAAATTTAGTTTATAAAAATATTTTTAAAATTGGGACATATTTTCATACACATTATTTTCATAAAAATCCCATGTAAAGTTTCATAAGAAAAACAGTCAATTGTTTCTTTAATAAATGAACACATTTGGTGCCAGAGCAAGAGAAACGATACAATTGCCATAGTAGCTCACACAATATTTTGATTTAAGGCACTAGATTCTAATAGGTATGGAAAATGCAGTTACGCACTAGGGAGAGCCAACATGAATCCCCCCGCGTGTGGGACCAGCCGAATGACTCAACCATACCCACCAAAAACCCTCCTGAATTACAACATACCAAAACATATTTCAAAACAAAAAATGAGTAGGGGACAAAAAATGACGAAAATGAAAGATACCCCAGCCCCGACAGCGTCGGGATCGAAAAGAACAAGAGGCGACCATGGAAGGTCACAGAAGAGAAACGAAGGAGTCTAGCACAAGTAAGTGGAAGAAATGCCAGACTCAGCACGGGGCCCCGCGTTTGCCCAACACGTACTTACTAGATGTAAGTCCCCTGGGGGGACCATCGGATTAACAAAACGGATCCTCTCAGGACCATATGAATCCGGAGCATAACAGCCAAAGCATTAGTACCCTGAAGAAGACCACAGCTAGATGACCGAAATGTCTGTTTTCAACATGTCGACGTGGCGATTCTTGGACAGCCAAGACTCATCTGGCTCCGGCTGCGAAAGCCCACGAATACGTCGTGTCTTCCAGGTATACAAACTAATTATACACAAGTTTCTTTCAGTGATTTTAACGCCCATTGATGTATCTCACAAATATGTGTAAATTTTACATATTAATGGGAGATTCTTTTGATCTCGACTACCCTCGATGAGCACCACGATCCGTAACATTTCACTTCCAAGTATATGAAGTCTATGCTTTTGAGTACTTAATCAATTTAGAAGAATTATACAATTTTTAGACTTTGATAATAAAATAGGACCGAATATTTTCTTTGCTGAAAGTAAGAAACAACATTATTGTTGTTTGTTCTTTCAATTCTGTAAAAAGACGTTGCTCTTCACGAATCTAAAAAGAGTGATTGCACGGAAAAGTCAAAGTGATAAATTATTGTATGACCTAAAACAATATTCATTATTAAAAGTACAAAAGTAGTGTGTAAATGAATGATTTCTCAATCTTCTGGAAATATACCATGAACCTGTACGAATCGGTCTTATTATTTTACTTTAAAAGGTTGTCAATACTATATTTATGATGCAAGTTTCAGGAGTCTGTATATTATGAAAAATAAAATATCTGGGTTGTTTTAGTTTATTATACCAAAATGAAATGCATTATTCATAATTGCATAATTTGCTGTTACATTTTCCTAGTATAAATTATATATTTTTAAACCTTCAAATTTGCTGTTATATTTTCGTATTATAAAAAAGCCTTCAAAATTTGTGTAACCCCCCAAAATAATTTGGAGTAATAATAATTCAGAAGAGATGCAAGTCATAGCAATCCTTCTGATTTAAAAAATTGATATTTCTATGAAATGAAACAATTTTGCTGCCTGTAAGTCGCTCATGAGAACATAGTATATGAATTATTAGACATACTTTGATTCCATTAATTGAGATCCCGGGAAATTAGATGAGTCTAGTTTTCCAATAGATGTTAAAATTGAAATACGTCATGTCACTCACCACTGTGCACAGTTGATTGATAGTAGAAAGTTATCTCTTGCTTACCTGGAAATAAGAAAAAGAAAGGTTAGTGCATCGATAGTAATTTTTGAAATGGTTAATGCAGTTTTTATTTTATTACAGAATTACACCATCTTTGATATTATATTGAAATGCTTTTATTCAAATAGTTTATCGATTTAACATGTTTTTCAATTAAAGTATCAGAGGGCATTATGTCCCATCTACGCTAATTTTTCCTAACTCAATTTTGGGAACTTTAGGAAATAAAATGACGTGACGCGCCAGACTACGTATTTCACAATAACAAGAACAACAACAATAATAATAATAATAATAAGAGGAAGAAGAAGAAAAAGAAGGAGAAGAAGAAAATTACCATTCCTGTTCCAATAATTTTTCGATAGGAGATATTAATTTCTCGAACCCTTTCTTCTTTTATTCACGACAAAACTGATATTTCATTGAACAATTAATAAACGATTCAAATGTGAGTACAGAGTAAATTGTTTTCAGATTATGATTAGGTATGATGTAAATATAGAAAACGGTTTATAGTCGGTTTCATTTTGAATATCGGTAATGCTAATAAATAATAGAAAAAATGTGTATAAATTGTGCACTTTCGACCTCAAACTAAACATTCTATAATGTTATGTCGATGAAGAAGTAACGTTTCCACCCATGAGTCATGAAAGCCATTCGTCAACATTTTTAACGAGTTTTTGGTTGACTGTACAACAAAAAACAACAACAACAGCATAACTAGTCATATCATGATACAATACAGATTGAGAAATAGCATGGTTCTGAAAAGATATTTCTTGAAAATACAATGCAGACTTGTCATGCTCTCTCAATAAGGTGACTACAGGAATACACAATATCTGAGGGGGATCCACGTCCATCGGCCAGTTAGCTATAATATTAATCTCTGGAAGTGGTAATGTGCCATAGTACCCACCGGGCCTCAATACTCTCCGATGCCGTACTTTTACTTTCTCATATACGTAGTATATAGAAAGTATTGTAATCGTGAAAAAATTCGAAAACGAGAATTTTGCGGAAATAACCGTTTTGGAGACTCCTGATTACGAAAAAGTTATTTTTATCTGGACGTCCGTCCGTCTGTCCATCTGTCCATCCGTCTGTGAGCAGCACTCCTGACCGAATGGAAAAATATTTTGTTTTCAGTTTTCGTATTTAGGGTAGAATTTACTTCTGACATATGCCCGCGTTTTCAATTTTCATTTTACTTGAACACAAAGGGCACTTCACATAGTTCGGTATAGACACAGTAAAATAATTTTAGTAATTTGCTAATTTATTGGCTTTGAACCCGACTAAAATATAATTGTTCATTACGCTATTATATGCATTTTTAGTTAATGGGTTTTTCTTGCATTTATTTTTCATATTATATATATATATANTGCGTAGTTTTAAGTTTTCCAATGGTGTTAATCCAAAGAGTATGTGTTTGTAGATGTGTCATTTTTATATGTCACTTTGAAAAGGAGAACTGAGGAATGTCTGCATCTTCTGTTTCTCTTGGTATTGTGAATCGTACACCTATGCGACCTCTATGCACTTGTCCTAACCTCACATCCGGTGACACTGCATTATTTTGTTGAGTAAGCTTACGCATCAGATGAGTTCACTGCTCCTTTTGCTGAATTTTCTTGTTAATTGGTGCATGCTGTGTGTCATATTGAATGATTGTGTGTATTATTTGATGCGTGAGGATGTTATTTTATATTATTTCTTATCGTTTTAAGAATTAACTTGGCTACGTGTTTTGTTTTGTTTTGAAGGTAATGTTTGATAAAAATTTTTGTTTGTTTATTCATGATATTTTAATACAATGCTTTATAGTATTTTCTATCGTTAAAAATAGTATTATTGTAGGAAATGTTTTTAACACTTACAGAATTCTTTAATGAGATGGATATGGATCGGAACGAAAGAACAGGGTGTAAATAAAACAAACAGTATCACCTTTTAACCGAAATAATTAATAGATACGATTAGTGTTTATTAATATAATTTTGAAATTTCAAGTTGCAAAAAAATTAACTGTTTAGTTCCTAATTAAATGATATAAGAATATTTATGGTCTTCTGGCTATGTTCTCACGTTAATAATATCCTATTTATCTTTATATTTATTAATAAATATAAGTTTTGAAGTGGACTATAACTCTTGCTGATCTTACCTCCAAAAAAACCACGAAAAAACAGAATTTGTATATTAGAGATTCCTTTATATAATTTCCAGTAAAATATTTGTTTAATAAACTTTTTAAATTAAATTAAAATATAGAGTAACATGTGAAAATCATTCCTCTCCTAATAGAATGCTTTTAATGCCGTTCTGCAGTCCAGACTGAGAAACGTATATGAGAAAGTATGTGAAATGGTTTTGCACCACTAGTTTTGATAATTTTTACATCACGAAAATCTCTATTATCTACCATATTACGAACATTACTATGAAATGGAAATGAAGATCTTTGCTTGATATTACTTCCGCAAAAGATACTATTCGTCTCACTCGTGACTTTTTCATGCAGGCATTGTAAAAATTTAAGATATGTATTCTTATAATTTATAAATAAGTAATTAGTAATATTGAATGAAGAATAACCATTTTCATACTTTAGAATCCGTTTTAACCGGTCTTTGATCAACCGGTCCTAGGATTAACTGACCTATCCATTGGAAAAGTCTCTTTTCTCTGTTACAGTGGGTCAAACACGGGTTGTTTGACGGGCCATCGCAGGAAAGTTCCTGGGAAGTAAAACGGGGAGACGCGGCGAAAGGTGTGCGATATGTTTGTATTGTGGGGGACAGGGAGAGAATTCACCAGTTTAATTCCATTTTTGCTTCCGATTCTATTTTTGTATGAATCAATATGTACATATGTCTATGAATATTTTTTTTCATGTTCGCGTATGTATGTATACAGTACAAAAAAATGAGTTCGCTTATTTAACTGTGATAACCTGATGAAATTTTAGGTTAATTTTAACATAAATCTATTCTGTAGGGGAACCTCGAATTAACGGGTCTAATGGGTAACCGGTTAGGGTCTGGGTCCCGATCAGATTCGTTTAAAGAAATTCAAATGTCCTGCCAATTTAACGCGAGGTACACATGTCAGTATTCAAAAGGATGATGGCGAAGTAAATGCTTTGGCTACACTGCATACAAGCCCTATTCCAAAATCAATTCTGTTAGACTCGCAAAAAAAAAAATCGTTATATCGTCTAGAGAGCAGATATAAACTGCCTATTACTACGATGAGCACAGTAAACTAATTTACTATTTTACTATTTTACAATAAACGAATAAACACAGAGCGTTTCCCTTCAACTATATTTTCTTTTCTCTGAGTAAAGTTGCACGACTTTGAGTATAGATATATGCGATCAACCATCACTGAAGCTGCAACCAAAGCTGCAGTCACTGATGCCACCAAGAAAGAAAACTCGTAATATTTACGTCTTTAAAGGTACTCTTCTTCTTTTCCTCCGCCCTTATTAATCCCGTGCTAGACAGGGTCGGCGTAGATGGGGATGGTAAATGGGTGGGGGGAAAACTTCCTGAACTGCCAGGTGGGTGTTCAGTGGATAGTACACCTGCGGTCAGAGCAGGTATCACGGGTTCGAATCCCGGTCTGTTGCAATTTTCACCTGGCTCTTTACGTTGCCAACACTCCTCCACGACGTTGCGAACACTCCACACAGTTTTTTTATTTTAAAAGAATTTGCGAAATATTATGTATATATAT